>JAKSZP010012132.1:0-107665 GCA_022478985.1 Massospora cicadina | reverse complement strand
AAGTAGTTCACATGGCAGTTATGGCAGAATTTTGCCAAATGACCAGGGCGACCACATTCGAGGCAGTTAACCCCATAAGAGCCACGTCCTTGATTATCATAAGCGGGTCCAGACTAAAAAATTTGGGGTCATTCTGCATAAACAGCCCCAGGTTGGTAAGCTGATTGTTGATGGTCGGCATAGTTGGGTCCTGGTTGATAACTGGGTTGCTGATGGTTTTCCTGGCCAGCCCACAGATGCTGATCGAATTGGTGAGTATAATTTGGCCAAGGACGAGGCGCAGAGTTATAGAAAGGCCAAGGATTACTAATAGGAGCTAGAGGCAGATGATAGTATTCTCCTGAATAAGAGGTTCAGTAGCAGCTGTAGTCTTCCATTCCATATTTGATGGCAGAAAGTTAGGGAATACACAATGCAAAATACTTTACAATCTTTAGCAGAGTTATGTCATTATCCAGAAGCGGCGAAATAACATTAGAAAGTTCATGATATGGCTTCACCGTAGAGGACATGGCAATGCACGTATCAACTTCGCTAAGTACCCAGCTCCAATTAGTACATGGGCTTGTGTTTTGAATTGAACAGCAAACTCTAGGAGAGTCTCGTTTTTTGATGGTATCTGATCATTAAGAATTCTGTTTTCTGCTGTGACACCTTTGAGTTTCCCCTAAACAGGTGAAGTACAGTATCTTTTAAATCCTTATAGGTGACAGAACTACTTGGGAGGTAACAGGTGACCTGATCAGTGCTTCCTACATCCAAGGCAGATATTAACAACTTAGCCTTCCATCTATCAGAGGCTCCTTCCACTGCAAAATCAAACCGTTTGAAGAACCCTTGAATGTTCCCGTTGTGGTCAAATGGAGGTAATTTTTTGATATTAACTTCCTCATACCGTTCATGGGGTTTTGGCCATACTGAGGAATGGACCGAGATCCAAAAGTGGATTCTTGATGAGGAGCTGGATTAGCGGAAGTTGGGAGGTCCGCCGCTTTAGTGGTAGCATGACATTCTGCCATGTGTGGTACCACCGTTGCTTGAAGGAGGTGTTTTTCTGACTCATATGCATATCTGGTACTACCATCTTAGGTGTAGTAGCTCTGACCAGCGTCATATTCTTCCACATATGATGCCTCTTCTTGATAGTCATCATTGTCCCAGTGAGAAGACTGAAAAGTATTGGTCAATTTTTGTTCTGTGCACTGCAGCCGCTCTGTGGTATCATTCAATCATTCAGCGAGTTCTTTGTTTCGTAGTCCCAGGATTTGCATTTGGATAAACGTACTATCAAGTTGGTGCATGATAGCATCTCATTCTTGAAGAAGTTCATCTTGGTTTTGAGCACCGCGTCCAAGGTAACTTTGAGTTCCTCATATCCAGCTATGCAGTGTTTCGTGAGGACTCCCCAACAACACAGCTTGGGTAAGGCATGGCTAGCGACTGGTGTTCCAGAGTGTTAGATGGTTGATCAATGGGCCCCTGTAGTGAGAACCACTTTAGTACTTTTGGACGGTATTGTTAGAATTCGTCAGGTTATTTGCATAGGTCAAACCCACTGAGCAACATATGGATGATGTGGGGATTGTTAGTCCTTTGGACACAATTGAAAATATACTTAAAATAGGAGCAATTACCCCAATTTATTATTTATTTATTTTTTATAAATACAGCTGCTTTTTGCTATCCCCCATTTCTTCTATGCTAAAAACAACCTACCTCTCTCAATCTCTTATCTCGCTTATATACAGCAGCTTCAGGCAATACTGCTTCTCATGGCTTGGGCTATTCTATTCCACCAATTCTCCTCGAATTCAGCTTGCTATTCTCTAATCCTCTGTCACCCTAATTAAAGGTGATTTACTTTGTATTCATTGAATATTGGCATCGCCTTATTGCCTTATCGCCTTATATAGAGGAGACTCAATAAAACCCATTATATCCAATAAAAACCCATTATATCCCAATATCGCCTCATCTTGAGTCACTCAAATAATCTTAACTGATACTATTTTTGGAAAATTTCGCCCTGCTGTCCCACAATTATTGCCCACTCATATTGAAATTGTGACTATTACTGAGAAGGATTTGTATTTTTTATCATATATTGACAATGCACTTGACCACTTGGGTAGAGCAAAGTACTTTTTCACCACAAACTTATCATCTAGTTATCTGGAAGATTGGGCTGCCAAAAATAGAAAGGAGAAGTGCGCTTTTGATTGTTGCTTAGAATCTATACCAACTCACTAGGATGCCACAAGGGATGTGTAATGCCCAGTGAAGTTTCAGTGCGCTATGGAAAGTATATTTAGAGGAATTAAAAATTCTAATATGTTAGTGCATCTGAAAGATAAAAAAATTTATATGACGTTTACTAAGCATTTTCAGCACAGAGAAAGTTTTTCTCCGCCTGGGCAAAGCCAATCTAAAGATCAAGCCAGATAAGAGCATTTTTTCCCCTGAACAAAATTTTATATAGGGTTGTCATTGATAAAGAAGGCTTATGGACCCAGACCTATAAGGTTGAGACCACCAGGAAATGTTGCAGCTGAGAAGCAAGTGCTTTACTTAGGTATTCCTTGGGATGGTTGGTTACTATTACCACTTGTGGAGAACTTTAGTATGATAAGTGAGGCTTTATTCTCCTTCTCAAGAACAGGGTATAATTTGAATGGACAGGGAGTTGCAGCTGGCTTTTGACAAGCTAAAGCTAGCTTCACAAAAGTGCCAATATTTATGCACTAAAACTCTGATAAACCATTATTTTATTTAGATTGACACCTATCTCACCACTGTAGAGACGGTTTTATCTTAATTAATTCTGAGTGTCAGGCAATTACAAGTCTGATGTATTAAAAATAGTGGTTCAGAGGTAGACTTTAAAATCGGCCAAAAGACCCTGGTCAATTCCCAGTGGAACTCCTCAAAATGGGGTAACAATCCTATTAATAATTGGGCAAACAAAATGAGTTTGGGAGGTCAGATTGCACCTAATTAGCCAAATTAGGGGAGTTCACCGTTGGCTACTTTCCAGGCCATTTTAATTTAGTACAATCTATATCATGGAAAAAGGCCCCTTTTTTGTAGGGTCAAAGGGAGTTCAGTAAGGCGAAAATATCTTCCCACCTTCTGATTGGTATAAATTTATAAAACCCCTGCCTCACAGGTTCATCTTCCTGGCTGTCACTTTCCCATCTGCCCTCACATTGATGAAAGATGAGTCTCAACTAATCTGATAGGATGAATCCCAATATTATTTATCTGGACATTAATAAGCAATCGAAAATATAGGTATCAACATTTAAACATTAGCATCAACTTATTTTGAGGTTTGCTTTTAATCCCCTTGAGGCAATTTAATAAAAACATCATAAAAATCCACCTTATTAGTGGTTTTAGTGTTTATTATAACAAATATAATTGGTGTAAAATCCCAAGTTTTAACTTAGCATTTGATAACAATACTTTCCTACAAATTTTTTTTGAAATCAGGGGCTACAAAGCATCATTGAGAATACTTAAAACCTGATTCCAACAAGTGACGCTCACTACAATGATACCTGTACACCATGATAATTTACCTAAAATGGGGGGCGGTCTAGTGAATAACCCCCCTTTCTTTTCTTCGGATCATTACTCAAGGAAAGTTGTTCTTTAAAAGCAACTAGCCAGCGCCTTATCCTGACTCAAAAAGCTCAAGCAGCGTCCCTCTCTAGCTTCTCCTGAAGTTGCTGCTGCTGTTTCTGCTCTCACTGGGGATTCCCTTGTCTCCTTTAAACCCCCATTTAAAAACTAAGTTTATCCTAGGAGAGGGCATCGTTGCTTCATTTCTATATGCTTATGAATCTGCCATGGATGGCACAACGGATCATTAAAAAATCAATCACATCCTCCCTTGCTTGAGTCGCATGGTACAAGTGATCATGGTTTCCATCATGGCCAAACTCAGCACCTGGGCGGAGGTTAACAAAAGCTACTGAAGAAATTTGGCTCCTCACAGAGTTTAAAACGGCAAAAACAGGCCTTTATGTGACTTATCCTGCAAGAGAAAGAATCAATCACATTTTTTGTTGAGAATTTATAGTGAAGATTATCCTTTGCTGCTGGAAAAATGCTACCTCTAGATGGTGCTATTGTTGGTATTTTAGCTGGTTCAACGCTTCATCTTCTTGGCGCTTCAGATCTCTTCCATCAAACGCACCTTCAAAAATGTACGGGTATCAAAAAGTCTCTGCTAGCGGTGGCTGACTTATTAGAACTTGGCCCTATGCAAGGAGTTCTGAGGCAAGCATCTATTCCAACCACTCTAGCCTTGCCTACTATTATCTCCCCTTGGAAACATGCTACTGTGGAGTTGCCATCCCAAACATCTTCCTCATATAACAAAAATATTCAGAAGATAATTGCCTTGATGGGGCAGAGCTCCCTTTCATCTTCCGCTCAAAAGATCCTGTTGATGAAAATAGTCCTTTTTACCTTGCCACCAAGATCATCTTTTTTCAGAAAATGAGCCTCTCCAAGTGGTTCAAAACTGGCTACTAAGCCTAAACTCTCATGGGTGCCAACTGTTTCCACTCCCAATGGGTTAAATGAACAGTTCACAAACGCTAAAACGCCTGTTTCCCAAAATCACACAGCTGCTGATTAACTCAAAGCTGACGTAGTTAAGCCTCCACTTCCATGATGCTATTCGCCTTAGAATCTCCTCCTGCCATCTCTAGCTCAAAACCTGTATCCATGGGTCGGCCCAAACCCCATGCATCAAAGGCTAAATGTAGAGCCATAAAAATCATAGCATTTCCTCACAAAGCTACCCAAGTAATTGAGTGCAACAAGGACCTCCCCTGCAACAAGGGAAGCCCTGACCTTAACTTCCAACTGATGGAGTTAGAGTTTAAAAAATTCCTGATGACGAATCTGAAGGGGGTTGTAAAGATGTCAGTCACTATGTCCTAGGAGCCCCAGGTGAGGTGGAGGTACCTGACCAATTGAATCCGTAAAGTTTGAATATGGATAGAATACCCCATAAAACATACCTTTATCAGGTGCTGAGAGGTCTGGAGGTTATTGATACCGCCAGTGACGCTGACCATCTAATTGCCACAATGATCTGATCCACTCAGAGTGTATATACACTGCAGTATATCCTGGATAAATTCCTTGAAACTGCTAAACGCCTTTCTTCTACTCTCTGAATTAAGGAGGTCTCATTCTTCCCCCTACCTGAAGGAAATATTAACCAAAGCGAGGTTGTTATCAACAGCATGTAAGTTGTTGCTATCCTTGCATTGTATCCCCTGTGAACGTTGTATCACCAAAGCTTATAAAAATTAAAGTTGGCCCCTAATCTTGACTATACTTAGAAGTTTGGCACTGCTGGTCTGACCAACACTCACGCTATTGTAGCCTATTCATCTTTACCCATCTGATTTAGGAAACTCCTACTCTCATCCCCTGCGGTTCCTATCCAAAAAACACATGACATGCTCATTGGTACCCAGTTTATACTTAAGTATGATGGGATTATCAATCTGAAGCAGAATTGTCTTTACCTGATTAACTATTAAATTTCTCTAATTTTTGGCTAACAGTGAGACTAATAAAAAGGACTATGCTTGCACTGTTTAGTATCCTTTCTCCGCTTTATCCTTGCACTACACAACAGCAGGGTGGAATACCAAGTTTAACGAATTAGGGTGCAATTGATACACACATTGCTTTATATTAGGATGCAATTAATCCGCACATTGCTTTGATATAAAGGGCTAAACTAGGAGAGAAGTGTCAGAGGATGATCTGAGAGAGTCGGAGTTGGTGATGAGTCAGAAGGGGAGTTGCGGGATCAAGGGTGAGAGATTCAATGTTTTAAGATTGAGATGCAACTGAGAGAATATGTTTCAAGAGTTTGATTGAATTGGATGATGATCCAGTGAGATGAAAAGTCTTCATGAGCAATGTGTTGGATGGTGTTCAAGAAAGCCTAGCATAGGAGAGGGAGCTTATTAGAAGACTAGCAGAGTGCTTTTTATTAGGTAATGGTTGGGGCCTGAATGGCCAGTTTCGTCTTCTAAGAAGAATCAGAAAATTCAAATAAACGCCTTTTTCTTATAAATCTTATTCTTATTTTGTTCAAATTAAATTATCATATTCGAGTGATGAGCTCAATTAATGAGTTTGGCGTGGCGTTGGCGTCATTCTCAGCCCTCACAGGGAGCCAGACCCTGCTGTTTATGTGCAGCGTCATGGGAACAGTGGTGCGGAAATACGTGGCAATTATGAGACATGGTGGGAGAGTTTGGGGATAGGTTTCTGCAGCCCTGTCCCTAGTTTGGTCAGCAACATGCCTCTTACTACCCAATTTCTTTGTGGAATATTGGTGTGAGCCCACTTGTTACATTAGACGAAACTCAAATAATTTTTGTTGGTATTGTGGGGGTCTCAAGAAGAGTGGTAGCCCCAGGAGAGGAGGAATGGTATCACCATGTCTTGACAATGGTAATGGTGAGTTTCTCAATAACATTCATGAATTGAGAGGTGGATCAGGTATGTGGTACAAGACATGTGGAGGTGGTGAAGAGCCATGTAATATCTAAATCCTCAAAAGGTCAGGCAGCATTGCCCATGGAAGCTTTAAATAAAATTTATCAAGAGATGTCGCAAGTTCAGTTTCAGGTGCAGTTGGCTCAAGCAACAGAAGTAGAGTCCCTTTTCTCACTGCATATTGCGCAAATTGTGGAGGCATTACCATTGGACCTGGCTGGGTGGGTGCAAGAACTGATTGAGGAGCAATGTCACCTTCTAGGTTTCATGGATGAGTGTGTAGATTGGATCAATTGGGCTGCCTGTCCAGATGAGGCGCAGGAAGTGGCATGGTTGGCTTTGTTGATGGTGAGCCAGGAGTGAGGATTGGTTGATAAATATGCACAGAATTTGACCTTTAGCAAAAGAAGCACAAGTGTCAGATTTTTAATCATCACTAATGTTTCAACAGAGTTTGCAAGCGGATATGTTGGCAGCTATATTGGCTTTCAAAGTTCAGGGTATGTTGGCTGAGGAAATCATGTTGGCGGTACAGGTTGAGAAACAGTTGGCTTTGGCATGAAACCGGCGGGAGGTTTCTATGTCTCCAGGAAGGGGCCAGTCATCTGAAGTGGTTCATAGAGGTCAAGGAGGGTGGCAGGGATCACCCAAAAATTTTGGAAATTTCCATTTAGGGTTCTGCCAGTGAAACGTTTAGGAGTCAGAGAAAACAGGGAGTCAGGGACACGGGAAGGATAATGGGCTTAAACTTATCTTATCTACGTATTTGCAATTTGAGGATGCTTTGAAGATTAAATCTACTTCTTCACATTATTCTCAGTTATTGATTCCAGTAGAATTATATTCGCAAGGTCAGACGGAGAAGTTGATGGACTTAGTGGATACAGAGGCTGAGAAAAACTATGTGAAGTTTCTCTGGCGGAAAGTCTGAAGTTGGGAATTCAGAAGGTTCCTGAGGTGGTGTTTGCTGATGCTTGAGGACGGCTCCCTCATGGCTTTTGAAACCTTGGTAGTTGTTCAGAAGAACCTGTTTTGGTTCAAGGAGAGTTTCTGTCCAATCAGGAATCTGTCCCATCCTGTGGTATTGGGGATGCGGTGGTGGCATCAGTTCTAGCCCCAGATTAATTTGGCATCTAATACAGCTACTTTGAATCCTTGGATGGGGCCTTCGATGAGGTAGAAGATGGTGGCTGGAAGTGGTGTTCTAGATAGATTCAGAAATATGGGTGGAATGCAGGAGGGAAAGTTACCAGCTGAGTACAGTGACTTTGTGGGTTTATTTGGTCCTATAGGGAACTCGCCTTTTTCCCCTACTGGTTCTCTTGCGTTATCATTTTGGTTTAAGGAGGGGTCATATTTTTTGGGATGTCCAGTATGCCCTCTTAATCAACGAGAAAAAGGAGCATCAGAGGGCCATTTGAAATCAATGTTATACAAAAGATGAATTGAGTCTTCTAAGTCACTGGTTGTGTCTCCTGTATTAAGGTGCCAAAAGCAAGTGGCGAACTATGTCACAGCTAGTGACATTTTTCCTGGAATTAATCGCCCATCTAAAGCCAAATCCAACAAGCCCTTAGGGGCAGAGACCAGAACCCCTAAGGGTCACCAATGACCTATCTAAGGTCATTGACAAAAAATGGGTTTTGGCTTTGCCAGCCAGGGCTGAGGGAAATGGCTTGATTGATACATAAGCTAAGGCGGGAATCAAACTCAACACCCAAAAAATCACAAGATATGAGGTTTTGGAATATGGCCAAATTCGAAAAATTTTGATTTTGTTGAAAAACGACGAATTTGTAGCTCATATCAGATTCCAATAACCACTGGAATCTTCATGAAGAAACCCCCTATATATTTAGTCCCAAGATGAGAAAGGCTTTGATTTTCTAAGATAAACTGATTCTTTTAATAAAATTTAGGATTTTGGCACATCTTCTGTACTTGAGTTTTCCAGATAAAAACTACTCTGCAGAGTTTTGCAATGGCTGGAGTCCATTTTCCGAACTGGTTCGCCCCTCCTGTTGTACCTGAGTCCACCGCCTACTCCACCACCTATGCCACGGGCTCTGCCTTCTCCTATTTCACTGCCTTTTGCCCTAGATTTTTCGCCACCCTTCTCAGCTCCCAGGGCCTTATGTCCCTGATGCTTGTGGCCAGTTTGGTGTGCGTTTTGTTCCACAGATCTATTTGGAAACACAATACTGATCGTTTAGGACGTCTCTTCATTTTGTTGGGTCACTTGGCCTTGTTGTGTCACCTTTGGCCTGTATCTTTCCCTCCAGCGACCTCCTGTGCTCCAGTTTCCCTGACATTATCTGAGAAAAGCCTAGATTTTTTGTGAGTTTCTTCTACTGTTGGGTGGCTAGAGCCAGCCCAATCCTCTCAGAGTTGTCACCCGTTGAAGCGGTCCACTAAACTGGTACTTTTGTATCCTTTCTGGCTTTGGTTGTTACCTTCCTCAAAGGGTGTGCTGAGGGTATTTCGCGGCTCCCTCACTCAAGACGCTCATAAAGTGTGCAGTACCTGACACTACCGGTCTCACTCTCCACTTTTCACAGGATTTCAAATTTAAAAATGTGATTTATAACACGTTGTCCAGCCTTAGGGCCCGCCTGAAGTCTCAAGGCAACGACTTAGCCAACGTCCTCCTCCTCCAGCTGCTGCTCCGTGAAGTTTCAGAGGGAGCTCACTAATAGTTACTCTCCATGGGCGAGAATAATAGATCCCTCCTGGAATCTCTCTAGCGTTGGAAACCTTTGTCAAACCATGCGAGTATCCCCCTGCTACCTTTGAGGATTATAACTCCTTTGTACACTTGTCCCAAGGAGACCTCACTACAGCTCAATACTTGCACCTGTTTCAAGAGCGAGCATCAAGGTTGAAATCTCTTGAACAGTTGAAGATGGCCCTTCTCCGCAAGTCCCTAGATAATACTGGTGCTTCCCTTGGCATATGGGATAACCCACCCCCCTCCTTATCTGGGACATGCTCCATCCTTGCATCCCTGTTGTCTATCAGCCTCTGTGCTACTAAGCCGAACTGTACCTCTGAACTCCAGATCCTAGAACTTGATGACTCCATCACTGTGGGGCACCAACATGCTTCTGATCCAGTGGTGACATATCCAGCTGAGACACTGGCCGTTATGGACACTTCCAACCTGATCCTAGAAGGCCCTACTTCCGTAATCTCCCAGCACCACTTGAAACCAGCAGTGAGCTCGCTGGAAGGTGAGACTGAAACCTCCATCCTAGGTGGGGTTCTCTCGCCACTGTCCCTGCACCGCCGCGCTCCACGGAGTACCCCTCACTTTTGTCCTCAAAAGTAGAGGGGGTTAGTAAGTCTAACCATTTGATTCAGAGCGTTCACTTCCTCCAGGGTATGGACCTGCCTTTGCCATTTTAGAACCTATGCCCCCTGCCCAACCTTTCATCACAGTTGGCCCAGTTGAACAACCCTTTCCTATCACTCCAGAGTCACCTCTTGTGGCAGACTCCATTCAGAAGCGAGTAGAGATCCATGAGAGGATAATTGAAGAAGAGATAACCATGGCTGACACCACCAAAAGCTTAGCTGTCCTGACTGGTGTAGTATAATGTGATAAAGACCTTCCTCCCGCCGAACATAGAGCATTGAGTTGCCCCACAACATTTAAGTCCCGTGGACAACTTTATGGCAATATGAAGTCATATGGAAAAAACTCTTTTGGGGATACTCCACATTATACGCCGCCTTCTGGGCTTGGAGCCATCTTGTCATCCCGTGGCTCTGAGGGAAATAAACCCTCCTCTGCTTAATTCTTGTTCATGGCTAACTTTTCTTCTTCAGGGAAGAGCTTTCAAGCAATCACTTTGGTGGACACTGGTGCAACTGAGAACTTCATCCGCCAAGAGTTGGCAGAGGCCCTGGAGCTACCCCTGGGAGTTGGTCAGTTTGTGAAGGGTGGTGCATCTCAAACCATTCCAAGTTACCGTGTGTTAACACCTGTCCCTTTTATTGCCAGTGATGGTTACTTTGTTGAAAGCTTCTCCTCGATAAAGAACCTCCTATACCCTGTTATTTTAGGGGTTGGCTGGTGGCACCGATTTGATATTGCCGCTAACCTCCTAGACTCTACCATGCATGCACAATTTCCTGGTGGAGTCACGGTTACCATCCCTTGATTAGATGAGAGCGCCATGGTGCTCCCCAGAAGGTGGGGCCCCTCTCCTAAGGTGGGCCCAGCCTCTATTCAACCTACTGATGCCCTGACCCCAACACTTACTCTACCAGAATGCATCCGTGGATATGCTGATCTGTTTGATCCCACAAAGGCCCACCCACTCCCTGAGCACACCAAGTTCGAATTTGAGTTTAAGTTGACGTGGATCTTGTCAAGATATCCTCCCCAACTTAACCCTTATCCCTGAGGGAGGAGGCTGCTTTGGATGCTTGGGTAGAAGAAATGCTCTCTAAGGGTCAAATCTCTAAGAAATCCTCATCTGTGTGCTCCCCCTCCTGTTTGTAGAGAAGTCTGATGGCTCACTTCGTCCCTGTGTTGATTATGGCAATCTGAACAATGTAACAGTGCCTGACCCCCATCCGCTCCCTTTAGAGCAACAGATTGCCCGCTACGTGGAGAAGGCTAGGGTGTTCAGCAAGCTTGACTGTCTCAACGCTTTCAACCAGATCTTCATTAAAGAAGGCCAGGAGTGGTTGACCACTTTTCGTACTCAGAAAGGTATATACCAGTTCAGGGTTATGCCGTTTGGTTTAAAGAACGCTCCCGCCTGCTTTCAGAGGCTCACTGATGCTGTCTTGGGAGACCTCATGGGCACATGCGCGATTGCATACATGGACGACATACTGGTATTTTCTCCAGATGCAGAATCTCATGCCCGCCATCTTGTGTCTGTCATGGAGAGACTTTCACAGGCAAAACTTACAATTAAGGCTAGAAAGTGTGAGTTCTTCCAACCCAAGGTCGAGTTCTTAGGGAACATTATCTTCTACCATGGTCACATGATCGCCCCAGATAAGGAAGCAGCCATCCGTGATTGGGTTACCCTCATCTCTCACAGAGTTACGCAGCTTTTTTGGGACTTGTAACTTCCTCAAGAAGTTCACCCCCATCTTTCAGAAGTTGCTGCCCCTCTCTACACCGTTCAGGGAAGAAGATTTTTAGATAGACTAATGAATGCGACGCGGCGTTCCACGCCGTCAAGTCCATACTATTCTCCAGCCCGGTGTTGGTACATGCAGACCCCAGACGCCCCTTCATTGTCGCCACTGATGCTTCCAACTTTGCGGTGGAAGCTGCTCTGTTACAAGAGGGGGAGGATGGACTGGAGCGGCCTGTTGCTTACTTTCTAAAAAAATGACACTGGCGCAGCTCAACTATGCAATATATGATAAGGAACTCCTTGCAGTTGTGGAGGCAGTACAGCACTGGCGCCACCATTTGCATGGGTCTAAGTAGCCATTTACTGTCCGTACTGACCACAAGGCATTGATGTACTACCGCGCCCCCCAGAAGCTATCCCCTCGCCAGTCCTGGTGGTTAGAAATCCTGTCAGTGTTTAACTTCAGATATGACTTCATTATGAGAACCCAGAACACGTTACCTGATGCTCTATCCTGGAACCCTGCTCTAGCACCTGACCTAACACTAGTTGACACCCACAATACCAAGGTGTTGATTAAGCCAGAACAGGTTAAGGAGAGTCCACTGTCCAACCCCCGCTCTGCTTATGATGGAACATTTGGAAGGTGATGCTGACACCCCTTCCCGTGTTAGGTTGTCCCAACCTCTGTCAGCTGAGTATGATAAGATTAAGCAGGCCTGCCATAGAAATGGCGAATCCTTGGATAAAGGCTACCAGCTGATGGATGGGGTCATCCTCCATAAAGGCAAGTGGTGGGTACCTCCTGGACCCCTGCGTGAGGAAGTGATCCGTGAAGCTCATGACCCCCCAACTGCTGGCCACCCTGGCAAGGACAAGACGCTTAATTTAATACGCCGCTCCTACAGCTGGAAAGGTATTGCCACTGATGTGGCAAAATTTACAAAGTCCGCTTGACATGCAACCAGTCAAAGCCAAGCCGCCTGAAGAGTGCTGGATTGCTTGTTCCCCTCAAGCTGCTGAGGGCCCTTGGACATCAGTATCTGTTGATTTTAATGTGGAACTTCCCTTGTCCCAGGGTTATGATGCAGTAATGGTTGTGGTGGACCGTTTCACAAAGATGGCCCACTTCATCCCCTGCAACACCACCATTACTTCAGTTGAGACAGCCCGCCTCTTTGTAGATACATCTTTTGCTTACATGGTCTCCCCAAGGAGATCATCAGTGATTGGGGCCCACAATCCACCTCTCAGTTCTGGGAAGCCTTGCTTACCATCCTCTGTATCCGCCCCTGCCACTCCACAGCCTTCCACCCCCAGTCAGATAGACAGACGGAGAGGGTGAACCAAGGTTTGGAGCAATCCTTGCGTATTGATTCCAATGCTGAACAGGAAAATTGGTCCTCTTACCTCCCACTGGCGCAATTTGCTTATAATAAACTTACCCATTCCTCTACAGGCACTTCCCCCTTCTTTGCAAACTATGGTTACAGCCCCAGTTTCAACCTAAGTCCACGGATTGAGTCCACCACTGTCACTGCCAATGAGCGCGCTAAAGATCTCAGGAACATAAATCAAGCAGTGAAGGACCATCTCGTTGATGCTGTGAGGATCTAGAAAGCATATGCTGACCAAAAGCGCCGTGAAGGACCTGAGTATAAGCCTGGTGACTTGGTCATGGTCAACGCCAAAAATCTCCACCTGAAGCAACCCTGCCGCAAGTTAGGTCCCAAGCGTGTTGGACCCTTCAAGACCCTTAAGAAAGTGGGCCCATCAGCTTACTAGGTTGACTTACCCCCCCAATCAAAGTGTTCAGCACCTTACATGAATGCCTCCTGACCCCTTTTAATGGTCCCGTGCCACCTCACCCAGATCCTGTGATAGTGGATGGTGAACCCCAATATGAGATTGATGCCATTCTTTCTTCTCGCCTATCCTGGCGCCATCTGCAATACTTGGTGTCCTGGAAAGGATTTGATGAGACAGAGAATAGCTGGGTATCTTATCGGGACATGACCAATGCTCAGGACCTAATTCATGACTTCCACTCTAGATTCTCATATGCCGCAGGACCTGCCTCCCAAGCCTCTCTAGCTGCCATGAAGTTACCCACTCCCCACAAGAATTTTGCCTTGGCCAATATCCCCTCAAGTGGTGTTGAACCCCATCCAAGAGCGGAGGGTGATGTCACAGCTAGTGACATTTTTCCTGGAATTAATTGCCCATCTAAAGCCAAATCCAACAAGCCCTTAGGGGCAGAGACTAGAACCCCTAAGGGTCACCAATGACCTATCTAAGGTCATTGACAAAAAATGGGTTTTGGCTTTGACAGCCAGGGCTGAGGGAAATGGCTTGATTGATACATAAGCTAAGGCAGGAACCGAACTCAACACCCAAAAAATCACAAGATATGAGGTTTTGGAATCTGGCCAAATTCGAAAATTTTGATTTTGTTGAAAAACGACGAATTTGTAGCTCATATCAGATTCCAATAACCACTGGAATCTTCATGAAGAAACCCCCTATATATTTAGTCCCAAGATGAGAAAGGATTTGATTTTCTAAGATAAACTGATTCTTTTAATAAAAATTTAGGATTTTGGCACATCTTCTGTACTTGAGTTTTCCAGATAAAAACTACTCTGCAGAGTTTTGCAATGGCTGGAGTCCATTTTCCGAACTGGTTCGCCCCTCCTGTTGTACCTGAGTCCACCACCTACTCCACCACCTATGCCACGGGCTCTGCCTCCTCCTATTTCACTGCCTTTTGCCCTAGATTTTTCGCCACCCTTCTCAGCTCCCAGGGCCTTATGTCCCTGATGCTTGTGGCCAGTTTGGTGTGCGTTTTTTTCCACAAATCTATTTGGAAACACAATACTGATCGTTTAGGATGTCTCTTCATTTTGTTGGGTCACTTGGCCTTGTTGTGTCACCTTTGGCCTGTATCTTTCCCTTCAGCGACCTCCTGCACTCCAGTTTCCCTAAAAAACTATGCCCACGTTTGGATTTATGACATCTGAACATGGTCTCTGAACTTGATCATATGTGATGCTTTTGGTGGAGATTATTCTCTCAATGTTTACTGGTTGCACCAATTTTACAATGTTAGATATTGCAGATGCATTCAATCAGGTACCAGTGAGACTGTAACATCAAAAATACACTGCGTTTAAACGTCACTTGGGGGTAAGTCAATATTTTGAGATATCATTCATTCTTAGGAATGCCCCAGAGATGTTTCAGTGGATGATTGATCATGTCCTTAAGGAATGATCGATTGATGCTGTGCTGCCTACATGGATGATATCTTGGTGTTTTCACAGCACTGAGAGGACCATGTCCAAAATGTCATGGAAGTTATGGGGGCAATTGGCTGGATGGGTCTGAGATTAAAAACCTTCTAAGTGTGAACTAAATTGGAGTTTGGTGACATATCTAGGCAATGGGGTGTTCCAGAATGGATTAGGAGTATGTCCTGATAAACTGCGTGCAGTACGAGCATGAAAGGTCTTACTGATTGAATAGGGGTGCATTCTTTTTGGGAACATTATACTTATTACAACAGTTTGTGAGAAATCTATCCCAAATGGCCTTACCTCTCACACGTCCAACACAGGATGTTCCGTTCATGTGGGGAAGAAAAGAGGAGCAGGAATTCGAATTAATAAAGGATAAGTTACTTATGGCGCCTGTCTTGGCCCATCCAGATCTTGGGAAGCCATTTGTGGTAGAAAACAATGCTTTAAAATACGCCTTAGGTGTAGTGTTTCTACAGGAGGTGAAAGCCAGGCTCAAAAACCCTTGTGTTATTTCTAGGCACAAGAAGATCCCTGCCGAAATTAATTATCTGATATATGGTAAGGAACTTCTGGCAGTGATAGCAACTTGTGGGAATGGCAGCACCACCTGCTCTATGCCTGACACCCTTTTGTTTTTTAAACAGACCATAGAGCGTTGGAATATTATCAGGAACCAAGGAAGATGGACCAGAGCTAACCAGATGGCATGTAGAGCTAGTAAAATACAATTTATGGGTAGAATACAGGCCAGGTTTGACAGATATCTAGCAGATTGGTTGAGTTGGGACGCAGGCTTAGCATATGAAAAGGATACATTGGAGGAATCTAATACAGCCACGTTGTTCTGAACAGATCAATTCACAACAACTGAGGGTGGAAGGAGTGAGTTGGAGGATTATGTTCGCTGGAAGCAAAGAAAGTCATAATTTGGACACCAATTAAAGGCTCAGATGGTGGAAGGACAGCCACATGGGCGCCATAGATCCTTCACGAAGAGGTGTGGGGTGTTATACCACAAATTTCACGTGTTGGTGTGGAAATTGAGGACTAGCTCGCTTATTAATGTATTCCTGCTTCAATAGTTGTAAAGAGTTTTGGACAATAAATCCTCAATTATTCTTTGTTTCTTACAGTATTTCTAACAGTCTGGAAGCTCACAAAGCTATTCAACGATAAATGACTCTTCTGGTCTTCTTTTGAATATATTTTCCCTCTCTAAGCGGTAACTCTCTAAATGCAGGTAATTATGGCAAGCTCTTCTGAATGCTTGTCTGCACTTCTTTAATATGAAAATCGAATTAAGATAAGACAATATAAGATGAAAATATGGATATATTGAAAGATGATGGTTTTTATTTTAGTTAGAGCCAGGCATCTGTTTTTTATACCTCTAAGGCATCTCTTGGCCATACTCATATATTAGATGATTTCATTAAAACCATGCCAATCTGCTATGGATTATGGCAGTGGTTATTAAAATATCCCCAAGTTAATTTGCCCTTGAACTAACTTAATTACAATTGTTTCAGCATAATTTGGAGGCACTAATATTATCTTAATCAGGAAGAGAAATTTGGCTTAATATTAGCACCTCAGTGGTGTAATTTTCACCTCAAAATCAGCCCAATTATGTTTTGTCATATAGCTGATGAAATAAAATAAACGGGGAGAATAAAAGTATAGAGCTTGAATTATGATGCACCCCCAATCAGGACGTTGGCAGGCCTCTCAATAGTAATTGGTACTTCCTATTTGGGCTGTCCATGTGCAAGTACTATCATGCCAATTACAAAAATTGACATACATTAAGTATAGAGCTCTTGAATTGTTTTTGCATTAAAATTGTAAATGCAATTAGATTTGTGCCGTAGCTTCACTTGGTTCACCCAAGTGGATCCCATAATTGGCCACAATGTAATTTTTCAAACTATTATTATTTACAATAATTGGGGCATTTAGATGCAATCAGGGAAGTTATGAGGTGAATCTGATTTATCAGATTATGCAAAAATAAATTGGGAAGGATCAAAGAATTCATCAATAGGAGTAATCTATTAGCATTGATGGTTTTCTTGAAGGGCTTATTTTTGCGTCAACCATCAAAATCCAACAGTGGGTGCCAATTTCTTTGTTACAATGGTAGGTAATTTGGGTCTCACATGATCATCTATTTGCAGGTGTTAAAACCTTGGGCTTGATGGCTCACTTTTATCCCTGGATTTTAACTGCAAAGATTCGTGGATCCTGTTGTTGATTATTTGAATGAGATTGTTAGACAGAGGCAATAATAGTATGAAGACTATTATTATAGTTTATTGCCCAAAAGCCACGTTGATAGTAAAGTCCAACGCTAAACTGGTGCTTCTTCCTCTTGAAGATATTCTGATCTGGTAGGTAACACTTTCCCTATTCCCTTCTTGCAGAGCCAAGCGGAGATTTCAATATTGCCAACCTATGGATATCTGATCCTTGCACTCTTCTCTTAAGAGTAATATTTAAAACAACCAATGTTTAAAAAACTTAAGCTAATATCAGTGTGAATCTAATTTTATTAGGGAATTATTTAAGGTTTTTATAGTTAGAATTGGCACACAACTTTTCAGCTGTCCTATGAGAATATTTGTGCTCCTATACTGGTTTTGACCCTTAGTGTTAGGCACCAAATCTCGTCAGGTACCATTGCCTTGGGTTTTTTAGGCAGAGTAATCTTTGGGCGCTTGGTGTACCAAAAAATTGGTATTAGGTACATGAAACTGATTGTTTTGGCCAATGACAAATCCACTCTTTCTCTAACGTTCAAATGTTTAGTAGTATCTGATGACTCCAATCCGTTCTGCTCTGAATAATTCCCTATAATTCAAATATTGGGGATTATCCCAATATCGAATTATTGCTCAAATATCATCAGGGATGATTCCTAACAAAATTATCATCTTTCAGCGGCCTCAAATATCATTGGAGATGATGCCCGACAATAATTCATAATCAGTGACTTCTAATATCATCAGGGATTCCGCCCAACGATATTCTCATCAGTCAGCCACTATTGCTGACCCTCTACAATAATAACCTAATTGCCAAATCTCATATAAGGTCAAAGGGTTGGACTATGTGGTCATCTCCAATTCCAAAACATCCCCCTCTTGACCAGATATCCAATGGAAGATAGAACCCTCGGGAATAGAAGCTGTCTTAGCTGGAGCTCATATTTGGCTTGTCATATTTCTAGGTCCTCAGCGTAGTGAAGCTCTGTCCACACTCAACGCCCATATGCTCTTCTTGGTTTGATGACTTCATATCCTTGATTTCTACCCATTGCCACCTCTTCTCGAGCGTGATTTCCCATGACATCATGCTGCACCAGTCCCATCTTCGCATCAGTTTTGAGAGATCAACTGGTCCACCTGTAAAAACCCCAGGACGGGTTGTTGGCACTCTTGCCACCTGTACAAACCCCAGGACGGGTTCTGCTAGCACTCTTGCCACCTGTACCAACCCCTGGACGTGTCTCAACATCTCATTGATAGGGATTATTCTGTCAGACCTAGTTTCAGCCCTTTCTGATCCTGCCAAGCTCAGGACTCATGCCCGCTAATATGCCTTCCTCCACGCTCATTAGGTGGGAATATTACAAGACGCATTACTGTTCAAAACAATTTTGTTTTTTAATATTTTCTACTTTTTTTGTATATTTATACATCTTTTTTCTTTTCTAGTTTTTTTTTCTTTTTCTTTCCTTTTTTCTAAGCCCAATACTTTAAGTATTTCATGTGGACTCTATTGACTATGCGACCATCTTCAGTATTCTTAATCATATAGGCATCATTCAATGACTTGGCAATAATTTGAATGGTACCATCCATAGGGTGTCCAACTTATTTTTTCTCCTAAACCCATGGGTATCGCAATAGGCTATCTTATCGCCCACATGGTATTCTTTCAATGGAAGTCAATTCTGCTCATCCATTTACTTCACATTGATTCTTTTCCTCAATGTCATATTGAATACCTGAGATTGTAATCTAATCAGGATATCAGCCAGTTGGGATAGATAATGTTCTGCACTCATCCCCAAAGATGGCTCTACTGCTGAATACAATATCAGCGGCAATGCAGCATTCTTCCCATATAACAGTTTGAATGGCATTTTCTCAGTTGCCAAATGGTAACTGATATTATAAGCAAAAGTGACCGAACTCAGATATGCTACCCATGAAGAAGTTTCTCTGCAACCAATTTTTGTAAGGTTAAGGCTAGAATTGCATTTACTCTTTCCACCATTCTGTTCATTTCTGGATGATAGGGGACCGATACAACACTGCGGATTCCCATTAATTTGTTAAGCCTGGGAATCACATGTGAAGTAAAGTTAGTTCCTTTGTTACTGAGAGTTATTTTGAGGGCAACTGTGCCAATAGATCACTTGGTCAAGTATAAACTTCGCCATACTTATTGCTTCTAATTTGCTGAGGGCTTTTGTTTTGACCCATTGGGTTGAATGATCTATTGCGACGATTATATACTTCACTCCTCCGGTGCTGATGCTTAATAGTCCCATAACATCTATGGACGCCATGTGCCATGCGAAACCAGGGCGTACTAGCCAGTATCCTATGATGCTCTTGTGCATATTGTGCTTCTGACAATCCACACAGCATGCTAGGTATTCCATGACGTCGTAATTGATCAATTCCTAGTAATAATACTGGCATATATGATCCACTGTTTTCCTTAGGCCACCATGGCTGATGACCTTGTGAGTGGCTCAAATGATTTCCACTTGTTCTGATGCCTAGGAAATAAAACCCGTTTTCCTTCAATCGTTTTTTATAATTGATTATCCCTCAATTCAGTATTTTCCATGGCTTTTTGTAATGCATTCCAAATTTCTTGGGGTTTATCCCCAATAACTCATTTGATCATCCACTGGAATAGTGCATCCGCCTGATGAAAGATCATATGAGCAACTGGCAATTGAGACAAACTGTCAGCATTCTAATGTACCACTCCAGACTGATGGATAATTTTGAAAGCGTAGGCTTGCAGCTTTAAAGCCCATTGGGCCAACTGGCCTTCTGGTTCCTTCAGGTTATGAAGCCTGTGCGGGGACGAGTGGTTGAATATGACTTTAAATTTCGTTCCATGTATGTAAACTCAGAATTGTTTGCAGGCATGGATGACTGCCAGACACTCTCGCTCTGTCACAGTATAGTTTCTTTCCGCAGGTGAAAGTGTTCTACTCACATAGGCTATTGGATGTTCATCCCTGTTGTCATCTAATTGACTTAGAATGGCTCCAATCGCCATTTTTGAGGCATCCACTTGGATGATGAATTCCCAACTAAAGTTTGGGTAGTTCAACACTGGGCTGCTCATGAAATATTTTCAGAGCTTATTGAATGACTTCTGACCCTCTTTGTTCCACACGTATCCTTTTTTCAAATCCTTGAGTAGGTGAAATAGAGGTTCAGCGATTCCAGTGAAGTCTTTGATGAATTAGCAATAGTACCTGACCATTCCCAAGAAGACTTTAAAATCCCAAATACTTTTTGGGATTGACATCCGCTTGATAGCTTCTATTTTCATGGGTTTCAGTTGTAATCCATTAGGGTTTATAACAAACCCTAAGTATTAGAGTTCTTTTAAAAAAAGTGGCATTTTCTAGGCTTAATTTTTAGATTTGCTACTGCCAACCACTTGAAAACTTCCTCCAGATGCTTCAAATGATTAGAAAAGTCCTATTGAAGACATTGATATCGTCTAAGTAGACTAGCACGCATGATAGCTTCAGGTCACTAAGTATTGAATCCATAGCTCACTGAAAAGTCGCAGCGCATTGCATAATCCTTGGGGCATTCTGGTCAGCTGGTACAGTCCTTGTGCGGTAATTTCGCACATTTTTCCTGATCTTCTTTTGGAAAATTGATTTGCCAATAGCCCAAAATCAGGTCCATAGCCAAAAAGTATTTCGCCTCCCCCAGGCGATCAAGCATGTCGTCAATTTGGGGCAGCAGATAGGAGTTTTAATTAGTGATCTTGTTTAGTTGGCGATAGTTGATCACTATCCAATTTGATCCATCCTTCTTTTTTACCAACAGGATCATACTTTCCCATGGGCTCAATGATGGAACAAGTAACCCATGTTCCAGAAACTTGCTTATCTCATCGCTGACCTCCACTTCCACTGGTTTAAACCTACAAACAGGTCTCATTCATAACGGTGTACATTACCCTATATCAACTTTGTGGAGTACATTTTTTGCACATCCTAAATTATGATCGTTCTAGGCAGATATTGCCCAATACTTTTCAAATAATTGGAGCACGTCCTCCTGCTGATTTGTAGTCAGATTGGCTAGCTGCTCACAATCCACTAATATGTTGACACTTTTTGGTAACTCCTGTTGGCAATCTCATTTTAGAAAATAATCCAAATTCATGAAAAGTGTATAGTTCCACCATTGGGAGAAAGTGAAGAAATGCAATGGTCTGATTTTTTTCGATTTCCATTAACTTTTCTCCCAGATTGGCTACTAATACTCATATCTATTCATGACCTGGCATTAAGATCCCTGGCGCAACCCATGGTTTGATCCTTGATTTTTCCCAGGGATTGATGATTTCTCCATAAAGTTGTTTGGGAAGTTCCACTGTATACCCAGTGTTAACTATGATTTGAGCCCCCATCTGAATAGTGTTCGCTGTGTTTGCCTTAGAGTACACCCCAATTCTCCATAATTTCCATCAGCATTGGTTTCCGTTTCTGTCTGACTAGTTTATAGTGAATGGGTATAATAATATCACTATAAACTAAATTGACAAAGCTATTCTTCTTTGTTAGAAGAGTTTCTCCTTTCTGAGGTAAACCAAAAACAACGTCTGCTCCAATATTGTCAGGGTGTTTTCTTCAAAAATGCATTTTACTCCATACTTCCTCAAGAACTCTATAGCAATAAGTATATCATAGTTTGGATTGACCAGCACTATAGTGGGGGCTGACACCATCAGCAATGATAACCGAAGTGGTAGCGCACTGTAGGCTCCACATGAGATGGTAATGTTTATGTAACGGGTTGGTTCGCGCCAATATGCAATGAATGAATTGGGCAGTAAGAGCCAAGTTACTGACCATACTAGGTATAGGCCTGCAGAGGTCCATCCCCAAACCTGACCGCCATGACTCGTTGTTGCCACAAATTCTTGGACCACCGTTCCCATTATACTGCACATTAGTAGCATGGTTTGGGACCAGGATAGGGCCAAGAACGACGCCAATGTCACACCGAGCTCACTGGTGGAGCTCATGACCTGGATCCATTCTGACTTCTTTTTTTCTAAATCATATTTTAATAAAATCTTGAGATTAGCAAAGTCCTTTATTTATAAATTCCTCTTAGAAGACGCAACTGCCCTTCAGGGCTGCAGCGTCTTCCCTTAAATAATATGTTGCAACCATTGGTTAGGCTCTTCATTTTGTTAAGCTTCTTTAAACTCTGGCCACAACATTGTTAGCAAAGAATCACCATACCACCAGATCACCATCCACACCCCGCATAAGCCCGTCATCATTTTGCAGAGGTGATTTGGATTTGGATGGCGATTTTGCCCAGCTCTGAACCTACCAAATTTTGGTTCCCGTTGAACCAGGGCCACATTTGGATCAACTTCCACCCAATCTGAACCCGTGAACAGATCAGGTGCCTCCTGATCCATTACATCACCCCCCTGTGAATACCAGAGCTCCCAGACCTTCTCTGGGCACCGCGCACAGTCCTTCATCATTTGCCACGTTGACTCCTCTACTGGATAGCTCTTCCACTTCACCAACAACCGCTGTCAGCCTCTCACCCACTTGGCTTCTAGTATCCGTTCTACCTCATATTCTGGGATCTACCTTATTTAGGATTCAATGGACTGGGACGCTTGGGTCCCTCTCCCCTAAAAGCCTGCAGCTGGGAGGCGTGAATCAATGGGTGGGCTCTGGAACCCGCCAGCAAACTCAACTCAAAAGTGACCTGATTAATTACTCTGATGATCTGGTATGGGCCCAGAAACTTCGGACCTAACTTACAACCTTTTACAGGGATGGCATAGTTCTTGGCTGATACAAAAACCCAGTCCCCAAGTTTAAATGACAGATCTGGCACCCTTCACCAATCAGCTTGCCATTTCTGACAAGCTACCACCTGCTCCAGGTTCCCCGCAGCGTCTTACTAATTTCTGACATGGTACGAATCATTTCATCCGCCCCCTGACATATGCCCTCATAGATCCCCTATTCAACTTTGGGTTGAGCCCATGGTTCGCGAAAAAATGGTGACATTCCCTATGAGGATTGTGAATGGTTATTGTACGTGAACTGGGCCATCCTGACCCATGATACCCAGTCATTCTGACAATCTGACACATAACACCACAGATAATGCTCAAGTATCTGGTTCACCCTCTCCATTTTACCATCAGATTGTGGATGGTATGCCAAGGACTGACCCGTCTGATATCCAAACTTCCCAATAGACTCAACCAGAATTTTGAAATGAATTGAGGGCCACGATCTGAAATAATTTTCTCAGGTGGGCCATGTCGAGAAAACACCTCATCAATGAAAACTTTTGCCGCATCCTTCGCCAAAAAACTCCCAGTGCAAGGGAAGAATTCAGCGTCTTTGGTAAGTTTGTCCACGACCACCATAATTGCGTCCTTCCTCTGCACCTTTGGAAGTCCTACTATGAAATTGACGCTGATCAAACTCCAAGGGGTCTGCAGTATTGGCAATGGATTCAACTTACCCAAGGGCGGTTTCCTTGATGTCTTTGACTTCGCACATACCAGACACTCCCACATGTACTTCTGGACATCCTTAAAAAAGCCTGGCCACGAATACTCCCGCTGTACCAACTCCATCATCTTCCCCACCCCTGGATGACCTGCCAATGGATGGTCATGGAAAGCCCAGATTACCTTCCACTGTAATGATGGGTTGGGCACCCATACACGCAACTTGTGGTAAAGCACCCCAACCCTCTTCATGAAATCCGCGTAGTACCAGTGCAGCTGACCCCCGTCATTCCAGATTTCAGCCTTCAAGAGAACTCCGCGCTTTTCTGCTTCCAGCGAACTTCCTCCCCCAACTCACACCCTCCATCTTCAACCATTGTGAACTGATCTGGACGGAGCATCGTTGCAGTGTTGAAATCCTCCAATTCCCCCTTCTCATACACAAAAGCTGCATCTTTGCTTAACCAATCTGCCAGGACATTCGAAGCACCAGGCCAGTACTCCACCCATAAGTCATAGCAGACCATCTCCACATGCCACCTGGCTTGTCGCTGATTCATCTTCCTGGGTTGGAAATAGTATTCTAAGGCCTTGTGGTCTGTTTGGATAACAAAAGGATGTTGGGCATAGAGGAGGTGATGTTGCCATTCACACAAGGCTGCCATCACCGCCAACAGTTCTTTATCATATATCAAGTAGTTTGTTTCTGCGAGCAGCAGCTTACAGCTGTAGTAGCACATGGGATGCTCCAACCCATCCTCCCCTCCTGAAGCAATACCGCCCCCACAGCATAATTTGAGGCATCTGTATCGACCACAAAAGGTTTCCTCATATCTGGATGGGCCAGCACTGGTACATTAAGTAACTTATCCTTTAATAAGTTTAAACGCCCACTCTTCCTCCTTTCCCCATAAATATGGAACGTCCTGAGTCAACCGCGTAAGTGGTAAGGCCGTTTGGGAGAGATTCTTCACAAACTGATGAAGGAAGTTCAAGGTACCCAAGAAACTTCACACCCCCATCTGATCTGTGGGAGCCTTCCAGGCCCAAACTGCTCGGAGCTTATCCAGACACACCCCCAATCCATTCTGAAATACCACGTTGCCTAGAAACATCACCAAACTCTGGTTGAACTCGCACTTTGAGGGCTTCAACTTCAACCCCATTTGGCCTAT
This sequence comes from Massospora cicadina, assembly GCA_022478985.1. Taxonomy (NCBI): domain Eukaryota; kingdom Fungi; phylum Entomophthoromycota; class Entomophthoromycetes; order Entomophthorales; family Entomophthoraceae; genus Massospora; species Massospora cicadina. Next base: position 82,771 of record JAKSZP010012132.1, on the reverse strand, counting down.
CACCTCCAAAGCTTCCCAAATGTCACAAATGTGTTCCTCCTGGGACCGCGAGAACACTAGGATGTCATCCATATAGGCAGCACAGCAACGTCTGATCATCCCCCCAAGGACATGATCTATCATCCTTTGGAACACTGCTGGAGCATTCTTCAGCCCGAATGGCATTACACAGTATTGGTACACCCCTAGGTGGCACTTGAATGCCATATGTTGCTGATGCTCTGGCCTCACCAGAATCTGATTAAACGCATCCGCCAGGTCAAGCTTTGTAAACACCATGCATCCATTAACCATTGGAAGAATATCTTCCAAAAGTGGCATTGGATATGGATCTGGCTCCATGACCGCGTTTAGATGTTGAAAATCCACACATGGGCGTAAGTCGCCACTCGCCTTCGGTACTAACAACACAGGAGATACCACCAGAGACCTGGAGGGCTCAATCAAACCCTTGTCTAGCATGGACTCCACATGGATATCCAGAGCTTCCCTGGCCTGTTCATTTAGAGGGTAGACTGGACATCCCTTGGGGAGGTCCAAACCCTCCTTGAACTGAAATGAGAATGCAAACAAACCCATAGGGGAGAAAGGTGAACTTCCAATGGGCCCGAACATGTTCACAAAGTCACTGTATTTGGGTGGAAGCTCTACCTCCTGCATTCACCCTAAGCTCCTGCATCCACTTGGCACGTCGCCCCCAACCTCCATCTTCCACGTCATGCGAGGACCAATCTGGGGAGATAAGGTAATTGTTTTCCACAACACATCAATCCGTGGCTGAAAATGATGCCACCATCGCATCCCAAGCACTATGGGGTGGGCCAGATTATGAATCACACAAAAACCCTCTTTTAACCAAAAAGGATTCTTCCAAAGGACAATTAAGGGCTCCAGAACCCAGGATGGGGTTTTTCTTGATATATCGGCAAACACCACCTCTGGACCCCTTCTCATTTCCAACTGCAAATGTTCCACTAATGCAAACTTCATATAATTCTCCTCAGCCCCTGTATCCACCAGAGCCAGCACCTTCTTGGTCCGGTCATGTGAGTTTAGCTCAACCAAATAAAATAACCTGGGATAAAGTGTTGAAGAAGGTTTAATGCCAGAAGCATTTTCAGATCGCAAGTTTGTGGGCAAAGTAGGTCAGAGGCTATAGCTCTGTCCAGGTCCTGGACCTGCTCTTCCTGACTCTTCAAAACTACCCTGACGGGGCCCCCATAGATATTTCTGAAAATCCGTGGAGAACTCCGCCAGCCTCCTCGTCCTCTATTAGCAACGATGGGCGACTGGACTCTTCCCAGGGATGTCAAATCCTCTCTCCAGTTTCAGGCCAACGCCAACTGCTTTTCCACCTGTATTGCCAAGGAAATCTCCTCCACCAACGAACCTTGAACTTTGGCAGCCGCCATGGTAGCCAACATGTCCGCCTGCAGCCCCTGTTTGAACATTCGCGATGATTGCAAATCCAAGACCCTCACTGCTTTTGCTAATGGCTGAAAATCTGCCCATATTCCTCTACTGAACCTCAACCTTGTTCCAAGGTCAACAGAGCTGACCACGCCTTATCTTGCACTTCATCTGGACAAGCCGCCCGATAAAAGTCTACACACTCATCCATGGATCCCAGCAGGTGTCCTTGCTCCTCAACCAACTCTTGCACCCACCCAAAAAGCACCTGAGGTAGTGCATCCATGATCTGCGCGATCTGCAATGAGAGAGGGGTCTCTCCACCCATTGCTTGAGTCAACCGCGCTTGAAAACAAGTCCATGACACCACTGGTGGATTTTTTCTAAGGCCTCCATCGGCAAAGCTGCTTGACCTTTTGGGGTTACAGGACCCCCTGGGCATTCCTCCTCCTTGCAGGCCTTGAGCCACACACTCCGATCACTTCTATTATCACAAACGTAAGCGAGAAGCTCACCATCACCACCATCAACACATGGTGGCACCATTCCTCCCCGCCTGGGACCACCACCTCCTCCTGGGGCCCCCACAAAACCAAAAAGAAAGTATTAGAGTTGTGTCTAATGTAACAGGTGGATTTGCGCCAAAATGCAACAAACAAATTGGGCAAAAAAGCCAAGTTACTGACCATACTAGGTATAGGCCCGCAGAGGCCCATCCCTGAACCCAACTGCCATGAATCGTCATTTCCATGTATTCTTGGACCACTGTTCCCATTATACTGCACATTAGTAGCAGGGTTTGGGACCAGGACAGGGCCGAGAATGACGCCAATGCCACACTGAGCTCACTGGCGGAGCTCATGACCTGGATCCACTCTGACTTCTTTTTTTCTAAAAATAAATTTAATAAAATCTTAAGCTTAGCAAAGTCCTTTAATTATAAATTCCTCTTAGAAGACGCAACTGCCCTTCAGGGCTGCAGCATCTTCCCTTAAATAAAATTTTGCAACCATCAGTTAGGCTCTTCATTTCAATAAGCTCATCTGAACCCCTAACCACCACATTGTTAGCAAAGAATTGCCATCTCACCGGATTACCATCCAAGCCCTGCATAAGCCTGGCATCATTTCGCAGAGGTGATTTAGATTTGGGATGGCGTTTTCGCCCAGCTTCGAACCTACCAAATTTGGTGCCCATTGAACCAGGGCCACATTTGGATCAACTTCTACCCAATCTGAACCTGTGAACAGATCAGGTGCCTCCTGATCCATTACAGTTTGGTTCAGCAGTTCCATACTCTTTTAGTGCTCCAAATTTGGTATGATTTCATACGTTTTACTGATTTGGTGGAAATGATATCAATTGGCGCTCCACTATCAATTATGGCTCAGACTCTTATACTATTAACTAGAATATCAACATAGGTGCACTCCAAGTACTGTAATAAAGTATTTACTGAATGGATAGCGACCTTATTCGCCAAGTCAAATGTGTGGATTATCTGAGTGGATAAATTGGGGAATGACTCCTTGATTGCGCTGATAGGTAGAGAAACTTGAACCTCATCCAACTTCGTTTTGACTAGGTCTTCAGGGCTCTCAGTTGATCTAACTTTCTCTGCTAGCTGTCGTACGTAGGGCTAAGTGACCTCACTAACAATTTTGGGATTTATCCCCTTCACTTTGGCTCAAGTTATAGCATTAACATCCAAGTTAATTCCCTGATGGAGCGGAGCTGGTGCGTCATCATCCACAATTAGATCAGAATATCAATCTCCTCTCACATTATGTCAGTCAGGACAGGTTTATCAGCAGTACTAGATCATCCCTGATATAGACTGCTGGTCCTTTCCCCAAATCTGTACCAGTCTCTTGAAGTTGAACAAGATTTATCTGATCCTTTGGCTTTCCTTCCTGACACTGGGCAATTACATGGCCTGACTTCCCTCATTGGAAACAGCAGTTTGTTGATTTGTCCGCTCATTTTTGAACTTTGAGTTTACTTCCTGACATGACTTGACCCTTGAATTCTTTAGATGGCTTGGCAAATTTGAAAATATTTTGGTCCTTCGTTTGAATTACTTTAAAAGTACAATTTGGAGCATCAAATGTGGCTCCAAGCATCTTCAGATAGTTTACCATCTGATAGGTTGTTGTTTCTTTCACTAGCACTGCCACCATAAACTGATGCAAGTCTCAGTAGGGCTGAAGTGCCAACTTCATGGCTACGCGGGCGTCAAAATCACTTAACACATTTGCTCCTGCCAAGATCTGAGCTTCCTTATAAAACAGTCAGCAAAACAAGCCAGAGTCTCATCTTTGAGGAATTGAATACCCACGAACTCTTATTTACGATTCACCATCTGAGTAGGGCTTCTGAACCCCAACTCCTCTATACGCTTGGTCATTTTTTCCATCTCCTCATGAAAGCGTCAGATGCGTTCTTGAGCAGCTTCCCGTTCAGTTTTCTAAGACAAAATTTCCTTGACTAGTTCTCCCTCTTTCCGCTTTGGAGAGGCAACTTTTCTGCATAGGTTGTTATTAACTATTCCAAGTTGTTCAAGCGTTTCCTACATCTTGATCATATGCTCCTCCAATGTACTAACATCGGCCTGAGAAGATGAGCTGAGCACATTCTCATTGACAGCCTGTAGTTCCGCCCAGAGCTTTCAAAGCTCTTCCTTAAAAGACATTGTTATTTTAAATTGGCTTTTAATAACTAAACTACCCCTGTAGTGAGCACCAATATTAAAAATCTTAGACTTGATGGCTCGCTTTTAGCCCTGGATTTCAACTGCACAGATTCGTGGATCCTGTCGTTGATTATTTGAATGAGATTGTTAGACTGGGGCAATAATAGTATGAAGACTATTATTATAGTTGATCGCCCAAAAGCCACGTTGATAGTAAAGTCCAACGCTTAACTGGTGCTTCTTCCTCTTGAAGATATTCTGATCTGGTATGGAACACTTTCCCTATTCCCTTCTTGCAGAGCCAAGCGGAGATTTCAATATTGCCAACCTATGGATATCTGATCCTTGCACTCTTCTCTTAAGAGTAATATTTAAAACAACCAATGTTTAAAAAACTTAAGCTAATATCAGTGTGAATCTAATTTTATTAGGGAATTATTTAAGGTTTTTATAGTTAGAATTGGCACACAACTTTTCAGCTGTCCTATGAGAATATTTGTGCTCCTATACTGGTTTTGACCCTTAGTGTTAGGCACCAAATCTCGTCAGGTACCATTGCCTTGGGTTTTTTAGGCAGAGTAATCTTTGGGCGCTTGGTGTACCAATAATTGGTATTAGGTACATGAAACTGATTGTTTTGGCCAATGACAAATACACTCTTTCTCTGGCGCTCAAATGTTTAGTAGTTTCTGATGACTCCAATCCGTTCTGCTCTGAATAATTCCCTATAATTCAAATATTGGGGATTATCCCAATATAGAATTATTGCTCAAATATCATCAGGGATGATTCCTGACAATACTTCATATTTGGCAACCTAAAATATCATCATGGATTCCACTCAACAATATTCTTATCAGTCAGCCACTATTGCCGACCCTCTACAATTATAACCTAATTGTCAAATCTCATATTCAGTCAAAGGGTTGGACTATGTGGTCATCGCAATTCTGACAGCAGGTTATCTAGAGGGAAAAAATGGTGGAGTTGGTGCAGTGGGATATTCATGGCCAGGACTGATGAAGGATGTCAGGAAGTATGCTTAGGTAGTGTTTGGTATGTGCAAAATCAAAACCCTCAAGAGTAACTCCATTGGGTATTTCAAACTCACTGAAGATACCACGTGCACCATGGAGTTTGAATAGAGTTGATTTTATAGTGGGTCTTTTGAGGGTGCAGCGGAAGGATGCAGTTTTGGTGGTCATGGATAGATTGAACAAATATGCCGAGTTTTTTCCATGTACAGGTATCTTTTGGCAAAGGACGTAGTAAGGAATTTCATTGATGAAATATTCTCCTGGCATGGATTAACTGAGGAAATTGTTACAGACTGTGGTCCACAGTTTTTCTAAAATACTGCTCAAGTTTGCTGGGAAATTTGTAAATCATGTCTGGTTGGTTCTCAGCATACCATCCCAAATCTGACGGACAGAAGAGAGAGTTAATCAGATACTTGAGAAGTATCCCAATTTTACATTTCCAATCGTCAGTTTGACTAGGTTCCATTGGTTTAGTTGGTCAATTTGCTTATAGCAATCATTGTCAGTTTTCAATGGTAATGACTCCATTTTTCGCAAATCATGGTCTAAATCCCATATTGGATGGGGGATCCATGGGTGGAGTGTGTCAGGGGGCGGATTAGATGGAGCATACCATGGCGGATAACAGGAAGAAGCTACAAGAAATTTGGAGCAAGCAGAGGTTCACAAGGAGCATCAGACAGATTGATGAAGAGCGCCAGATCTGGAGTTTGATCCTGGTGACTGGGTATTGGTTGCGGCTAAGAACTAGCTGTTCTGGTTAAGAATCACAAACTGGGACTGAAGTTTTGGGCCCATACCAGATCATTTAAGCTATTAATCAGGTTTCTTTCATATTGGAATTGCCAGAAGATTTCAATGCCCATCCGGTAATTCAAAAATACCAATTATGGGTGTTTAAAGGAGAAGGTCTGGATCGACCAGAAAAGTTAAACCCTAGGAAAGAGGATGTTCATAAATATGAGTTAGAGTGGATATTGGATGTGAGATGGGTGAGGGGCTGGCAGCAATTGCTAGCGAAGTGGAAAGGTTACTTGTGTAGAAGGTGACATGGCAGACAAAGGAAGACTGTGCGTGATGTCTGGGGAAGGTCCATGAGTTTTGGGCCTCATAGGGGGGTAATGAAATGGATCAGGCTGCACTTGATCCTCAAATTGTTTCAATATGAAGGGCCTCAACTAGGAGAGAAGTGTCAGAGGATGATTTGAGAGAGCCAGAGTTGGTGATGAGTTGGATAGGGATTTTTGGGATTAAGGGTGAGAGATTTGATGTTACGAGATTGAGATGCAACCAAGAGAGTATGTCATCAGAGTTTCGAACAGCATGAATGATAATCCAATGGGATGAGTAGTCTTTGCGAGCAATGTGTTGGATGGTGTTCAAGAAAGGGTAGCATAGGAGAGAAGCTTACCAAAAGACTAGCAGAGTGCTTTTTATTAGGTAATGGTTAGGGCCTGAATGGACAGTTTCGTCTTCTAAGAAGAATCAGAAAATTCAAATAAACACCATACTCTTATAGTCTTATTCTTATTTTATTCAAATTGTATTATCGTATGCAAGTGATGAGCTCAACTAGTGAGTTTGGCGTGCGTTGGCGTCATTCACAGCCCTCACAGGGAGCCAGACCCTGCTGTTTATGTGCAGCGTCATGGGAACAGTGGTGCGGAAATACGTGGCAATTATGAGACATGGTGGGAGAGTTTGGGGATAGGTTTCTGCAGCCCTGTTCCTAGTTTGGTCAGCAACATGTCTCTTACTACCCAATTCCTTTGTGGCATTTTGGTTATAGCCCGTCCATTACATCAATATGCTGCCTGAATCAGTGGACTCTTCAGAGGGAATTCTGTTTTATGCAGCCAAAGATGTGTTGATTAAAGCGGGTAAACAAAGGGTGGTTGATACCAAGATATAATACAAAACCCACAACTGCCTGCTGCACACAACTAGCATCAATGAAATTAGTCCCTTGGAACCTCAAGTATTACCAGGCATCTTAGACCCAGCCTACCAACGTCCTATCAATATTTTACTGGGGAATTCTTACCTTAAGAACATGGTCATAAAGAAAAACTAGGAGATTGTGAAAGGTCTGCTGATCCCAATTAAGAAGTTAACCAGTTTTACTGTATTGGGTCCATGTCAGATATAGGCCTACATGATTACAAAACATTATGTACCTTGCCTGACATTCTTATCTCCAAAGATACAACCCCTACATATCTTAATAAAGTTAGTAGTTTATGGAGTCTAAAGCGACATATTCTCAAAAGCTGAGAATTACTATGTCCATATGGAGATTTGGAGTCATATCATCGATGTTGGAGATGCTAGTCTCATTTGCCAAACCTTATCATAAATCAAAAGTCAAGGAGTATTAGATGAATATGGAACTCAGACAGCTACTAGATGCAGGGCTACTGGTACCCTTGCAAAGCCCATGGTCATCGCCTCTACACCTTAAAAAAAAGAAAAATGGTGGTCATTAGGTTGTGATGGACTACTACAGGTTAAAAAGTCTCATAAAGAAGGATAGCCATCCTATCTCTCGTATTGACGTCGCTCTAGAAGCTCTCTGGATCTAAATTATTCTAAGCCATTAAATTAGCCAACGACTATTGGCAGATGGACCTCTCTCCCCAAGATCAGGAAAAAGGTGCTCTGATTTTAAGCAAAGGTCTATCCCAGACCACTTGACTACTTCAGGAGATATGCAACGCTCCTGCAACTTTCCAGAGAGCCATGGACCACATCTTGCAGGACTCAAGTAAAGTCGCGTTATCATCTATCTTGATGACATTACTGTGTTTTCTAAGACCTTTAATGATCATCTCGATCACCTAAAATAAGTCTTTCAACGCTTATGTCAGTCCAACCTTAAATTAAAGCCCTCCAAGTGCACTTTTTTCCAGAAAAGTTAGGTTTTCTTGTACATTTCATTTCACAGGACGGGATTTAACCCAACAAAGACAAGGTTGAAGCGATATCCAAAATGCCTGCTCCCAAAACCTGTGAGTTACCAAATATTCTTGGGTATATTGGGGTATTAAAACCAATTTATCCTCAAGTTCGCCCAGTTAAATAAGACTCTTGTACGACTATTCCTAAGAACGTCCCTTTTTATTAGAGAGATGAACAAAAGGACGCTTTCAGGATGCTAAAGCAGTTGTTACAAAAGTGCCCTATCCTGAACAGCCCTGATTATAGTAACCTTTCTTTTTTTATTGATGCCTCTGACTACGCTGTTTGAGCCATTCTGGCTCAATTGGATGATAATGGTGTGGATAATCCCATCTTTTATTTCAGCAAGACGTTTTCCAAGACTGAACGCAATTATAGTGTCACCAAAAAGAGTGCCTGCTGTCCTTATGGCTGTAAAATATTACTGCCATTTTCTATATGGAAGATCCTTTACTGTGGTCACTGACCACGCCTCCCTGAAGTGGTTACAAGATATGAAGGATCCCACTGGGCGGTTTGCTTGCTGGTCCTTAAAGCTACGACACTATGAAATGAAGATTGAGCACCGGGCTGGAACCCATCATATTTCGTTGATTTCTTGACTTGGCTGCCTATCCTTCACCTGGATAATAGTGAATCAGAGAGGCTGCATGACCTCCTTATGACCCCTGACGACTGGGAAGATCAGGATGAACATGTCTGGAAAATGTTAGCCCAACACTCCCACAACACCAAGCTGTAAATTGGGAAGTTGTATAAGAAAATAGGGGTGAATTGGTTGCCTTATCTCTGACCTTCCAAGCAAAGTCCCATGATCATGGGGTTTCATTCTAAGCTGGGGCACAGTGGCGTGCGTAAAACTTATGAGTGGGTGAAGGATCGTTATTATTGGGAGGAAATCATGGAGTCTATCATCAAAGTGCTGGATGCCTGTCAAATTTGTAAGAAGTAATTCAGTTACAAACCCAAGTATTTGTACAAACCCACCACGCCTCAACAAAAAATACCATAAGCTTGGACGTGGTAGGTCAGCTACCTCAGACTACCAGTGGAAATTGCTATATCCTGGTAGGCTCTGATTACTTCACCAAATGGGTTGAAGCAATTTCCCTTCCTGCCTAGACTGCAAAAGCTAATGCCACCTTCCCCCATCAATATATTTTCACCCATCATGGTTGTCATAGATCCTGCTATGTGACAATAAGAATTTCACCTTGCAGGTGGTAAAAATTTTGGCTACTTCTATGGGGACGCACAGCTTTTTTTAGCCACCTACAACCCCACCACAAGTTGTACTGTGGAAAAGGCAAATGAAACTTTGGTTTCTATTAATTAAGATGTCCAGCTCTCATCCTCTACACTGGGATCAATTCTTACCTAGTGCCCTCATCGCCTACTTTATCAGCTACTATCAGATACTTAAAATGTCTCCCTTCCACGTATTATATATGCGGGAACCAGGAGTTTCTACTGCTAGCAAAAACGTCTTCTCTGGTTGAACAGATAATCCTGATTAAGCCCTAACAAAATTAACATAGTGCATTATCCAGATGTAGTATGATGCTATAACTAACTTAGCTAAAATAGTAACTAAAGAAGGGGTAGCCACAAATGAGCATAGGAAGACCAGGCTTTCAAGTGTCAGACTTGGTGTTGTATTAACACAACCGTATCATTTTCAGAAGTTAAAAGCTTAAGTCTATTTGGAATAGCCCTTTTGTAGTCACTTATAAGTGAGGGTTGAGTACACCATTAAGTCCCTTGCTACTGGACTTAAAGCAAACTAAGTGCATGGACAGTTCTTGTGACCTTATTCCCCCTCTATCACTCTTGAAGGGGGTAATGCCAGAAAATTACAAGTATGATGTATCAAAAAGAGAGTGTTGAATCTTGGCGATTCAGTATTTACCCGCTAAAGGGTTTTTTATACAGGTTTCCTCCATTGAACAATTAGAACGGTCAATATGATGATTGCCAGTTCCTTGATACACTTTTAACCACTTAAAATTTTACAATAAACATGGGAGCGATTCCCCAATCACTTGTTTATTAAACGAATATATCTTCAGCGGATCCTTCCTTTGTCCACACTCTTCCTATTTCTTCTTTCTTCACTTAATCAAAGACAACCCCTACAGTCCCCTTGTTTCACTGATATCCCAGCGGCCTCTGCCAGTACCAACTCTTCCGCTTAGTTTATTCATGTTGCTGTCTTTTCATTGTTTTCAGCATATTATTCTTTAATTATTTATTGCCTTGATTCAGGCAATCAAAACCATTTCATCAAATGTCGACATTGGCTTATCATCCTATTTAAAGGCAACCTGATAAGACCCATTATGAACCATTATCGCCTTATCCTAAAGTGACCAATCACTTATAGCTCTGAATCATCCTCAGCGGATTCTGCCCATTGATCCTTCAGCAGAAATCTTCCACTGATCCGCATGGTCTTAATAGAGGCTTGTCATCTAGTCATATAAATTCTCAACATTACCCCCCTCTGAATGGACGATAAGCTGTATACCTCTTTTTCCTGTAATCACTATGAGAGCTGTTCCATGCCAATATCTGCGAGTTCATGAGCTCACTTTCTTCTACCAGTTGTGGTTAGGGGCGGAGTTACCCAACCCAGGCCATATCCCGCTTCGCCAGTTCCCATTTCCCCCAGCTGATGAAGATGAGGCTGACGTGGACCTCACAACTGTACTGACCCAGAAAGAGATTCTTCCCAAAATCGTTGGTCACTTGGCCTCCTGCCGCGCCCCCTTCAGGTACATTGTGGCTCAGCTCCAGTGAGGAGGGGAGCGGAGCTGAGGGCCTTCTCATAACAAAATGGCCCAACTTTTGGTGAGTGGCTTTAGTCGCTTAGTGCTTCTGACTCCTGTAGAACCCCATCCAGTGCCTCTGTCTGTACAGAGAATGCTGCGCTTTGTGCAGTGGGTGATAGCCTGCTGGTCAGGGTCCTTCTCCCGCTCTCCTGCTCACTTTTGATCCTTAGGGGTAAACTTTTGCAACAACTGATTAACTCGCCTTCTTTCCAGGGTCACTGTGGTGTTCACCGCCCTCAGCACTGATGATCCATCACAGTACCTTCCCATCATGGTGCTCATAGGCAACTTAATTTTGCATCCCACCACCACTTTAGGTTCAGTAATAGAGCAGCACCAGACAGCTCTCAAATGGTCTTGCCACGTGGCATTCACTGCAACTGCTCCTCTTCCAATAGTGTATCCGAGCATAGAGGACTTCCTTGTAGATTGCCTGGCCTGGGTGCAACCTTTTATCCTCGAGCTGGCACACACATGCTCACTCACCACCCCTTACAACTTTGGCCCCCTCTATTGTTGTACTCCTTGATTTCCCAGGAGCATCAACGTATGTGATTACAAGTGCTGCTCCTCATGAGACAGGAATGGTTCTGACTTGATCAACCAGCCAAACTCTCTTCACCTCGTCTGTTACCATGGAATCTCAGTCCGTCCTCCTCTCCTAGTTCCATCACACCATCCTCTCCACTACAACCTAGCGTAATGGCCCAGGGGTGAACACCAGCCCCTTTACTATCACCTCAGCAGCCTTCGCCTTCACCCCAACCCCGTTTGAGTCCATAGAAACTATAGCACGCCTGAAGCAGTTAAAGAAGAAACACAAGTCCCATCGATTGAAGCAAAAAGAACATCGCAAGAAGCCAAAAAAAGACAGGAAGACAAAACAGCAAAGCAAAAGACCTCAAAGGACAACCCACATTAAAAATAAAAATCTCACTAGCACTCACACATATATATTTATATGATATGTATTATTATCTTACTTTTTGTTTATTTATATATTTTATTTTTGTTATTTTTTTATTATTTATTACTTATTTTTATTGCTGCTTATATGGTCAAAGGAACTTTGTGTGCACCCAAATTATAATACAGCTGCTTGCAGGATCCTTGATAGTATAAGCATTGACTCCCATTTTTATAATATCTCAAATGGCCCAATCCAAATATTAGCTAGTTTGTGTCCAGACAAACCCATGCTGATAGTGGAATAACACCATATCCCTGTCTTTGAACTGCATTAGGATACTCCGCTGTGCTTGGTCTGTAGCCTGGGTTTTGATTTTCTTGGCGAAGCTAGATGAGTACGCTTCAATTTGTAACTTAATCAGCATGTTTGTAAGGGTGGTTAAATATTGCTGCGGATCCACTCCGCTGGTGTTCTCAATACAGGCATATAGCAGCGCAGGCAGAGCAGGCAGAGCAGGGTGCCGCCCATAAAGCAATTGAAAGGGGCTTTTTCTCGTGGCTGAATGGTAGCTTATATTGTAGGAAACTACCACGGTAGAAAGAAGGGTACTCCAAAGGGGGGTCTATCCATAACCAATTTCTGGAGTATATTCACCAGAGTCCCATTAACTCGCTCAACCATTCTGTTAGACTCAGGGTGATATGGGGTTGTTAGGACTCCGTGAATGGCCATTAATTCGTTGAGCTTGGGTAAAATATGGGAGGTGAAGTTGGTTCTATTGTCAGTAAGGATAAACTGTGGGCAGCCATGCCGCTGTATGATATATTCCATTACAAACTTAGCCACAGTAACTGCCCCCAGATCCCAAATGGCTCGCGCCTCCACTCACCTCGTCAAGTGGTCAATTGCCACCAGGATATACTTAGACCGATTTGCTTCAGTTGGCAGGGGGCCCACAACATCAATAGAGATGGTGTGCCAAGTAAAGCGAGGCTTTACCAACTGGTATGAAGTCTTCTGGTGGAACGGCTTCTTCACCTGGCACTGGTGGCAGCAAGACAGGGTCTCAAGCATGTCATATTGCATGCTTTCCCAATAATACCTTGGTCTTAAACAATTCAAGAGTTTTTATGAGCTCCATCATGGCCAACTGCTCAATTTGCACTCATAATATTTGAGTGATTAGAAGTCCTTAGTATATTCATGGTAACGTCCCCTATAAACTTATACAATTCCCCATTTCTTAGGAATCTATTGGTCCTGAGTTCGTCTAATAACTTGATTACTTGAGGCGGTTCAGCTTTGTATCTTCTGCTGAGCATTTTATCGAACATTATATTGCTTAGATCCACGATATTTGAAATTGTCAGTAATCTTGAAAAACAATCAGCGTTTTAATGTTTAACTCCCAGTTGATGTAAAACTCAAAGTCATAAGCTTGCAGTTTAAGAGCCCATCATGCTAGCCGCCCTTCAGGCTCTTTTAAATTCTGCAACCAACTCAATGCTACATGATCTGTCACGAATTTAAACTTTACTCCATGCTGGTAGACTCAAAACTGTTTATATGCATATATCATTGCTAAGCATTCCTGCTCAGTTATGGTGTAGTTGTGTTCATGGAAATTCAAGCTGCGGCTACAGTATGCCACGGGGTGCTCTTCTCCATCATCGTCCTTCTGAGACAGGACTGCCCCAACAGCAGAAAGGGATGCATTTGTTTGCACTATAAATTCCTTATCAAAATTAGGATAGCGCATCACTGGTGCACTGACTAATGCCGTTCAAAGTGTATTGGAAGCACATTGAAATCGCTCCATCCATTTGAACATTGCGTCTTTCTTCAATAGCTCGAATAGAGGACCTCTGATGCAACTGAAATTGGGTATGAATCGGTGGTAGTAACCCACCTTTCCAGAAACACCTTAGTGTCCCACTTATTAGCAGATTTAGTCATCCTCTGAATGGCTTCTACCTTGGCTGGTTGAGGTCTTAGCCAGTTGCATCCACCACAAACCCAATATACTCAAGCTTATCCTTGAAGAAGTGGCATCTATGAGGCTTGATTTTGATATCGGCCTCAGCCAGTCAGCGAAATACCTTTTCCAAGTGAGTGAGATGCTCAATAAACATGCGATAGAAGAAGTTAATATCATCAAGATATACAAGAACACACAACAGCTTCAGATCACTCAGTATGGTATCCATTTCTCGTTGAAACGTAGTTGGGACATTACATAGTCCCTGCAGCATGCGTGTTGTTTGGAAAAGCCCTTTTGAGGTGATTACCACGCATTTTTCTTGCTCCTCCCTAGGCAACACAATTTAATAATACCTGGATATCAAATCCATCACCAAGAAGTAGTGGGCTCCACCAAGCCAATATAGCACATCATTAATCCATGGCAGAGGGTATGAATCTTTTTTGGTGATGCTAATTGAGTTTCCAGTAGTTAATTACTACACGGTTAGTGCCATCCTTCTTTTTTACAATTAGGACAGGCGAAGCCCACAGGCTCTTGGATGGTTCAAGCATTTCATGCTCCAACAGTTTTTCAATTTTACTCAGTGACAACTTCTTCAGCTACCCATGATCGACAAATTGGTTGAGACCTGATGGGAGGATGGTCCCCAGTATCAAGTCAATGAACAACCCCCCAAGTGCACCCCAGATCATGATTGTCAATCGCAAAGATCTCTTTATACTTTTAAAACAGCGCTTCAGCCCGCTCCTTCTGATCTTCTTATAACCCCAATAGATTTCCCCATGGTACAACCACCATTGCACTGAGAGGCGGTTTGATGAGCAAACCAAATTTTTCCAGAGAACCAAACTCATGAACCTGTTTAATATCTTTCACCAAATTCAGATGTAAATATGCTATAATCTGATGCCTGCGGATTCGAATGGGACTGTTCTGATGATTTTTATCAATACTTTAAATTTCTTATGGCCTGGTATTGTGATGCTGGGAGCCACATGAGGGCTTAGGTTGCGATTGATGATAAGGCCCAATGATCTCCTCATAGAGCCCCGCTGGCACTTCCACCTCTAACTCAGTGTCAATTATTACTTGATACCCAGAGGGAATGGATATAGCTTCAGCTGCTCTAAGCGGTAACCCTTAGTATTCATATATCTGATGAGGAAGGGCCCGCGTTTTCTTTTTTAAATGATGATAGCGCACTGAGATCACCTCATTGCTGTAGGCAAGGTTGATTTGTCCCATATGCACTGAACTCTTCAGTGCTCTACGAGAGGATAAATATATAGGGATTTTCTGCCCCGTAATGGCTAGGGTCTCTTCCATCATGTCCACTATAGTCCCATAGTGTCACATAAATGCGGTTCCGATCAATAAATCATAGTTACTGTTTGGCAATACCACCGCTTGAGCCACCACAACAATAGATCCAAACTGCAAGGGGATAGCGCTATATGCTCCCTCAGAAGTGGTGGTTTTAGCTCCTGCAGTCCCATACACCACTCGGTGGTCTATGTCAGGTTTTAAGGACAACTTTGTCACCAATTTAGTGGAGACAATGTTAACAGGTGTACCTGTGTCAATGATATCCCGAACCCAAGTTTTGGCTACCACAATGTCACAGTAAGTGCATTCTGAGTAAGATGCATCCCGGCTATTCACCTTGTGTACACTTAAAAATTCAGCTTTTCCCAGGAAACTCATAATACCCACACTGATTTTAGGGTATCTGTTTACGATAGTGTCCACTGGGAGGGCGACGTTTATTCCTCTTAAGGACAGGGCATCTGCGACCAGTTCTAGCTGGTCTAACAGATTTTGGTCGAACATTTGACAAGCATAAAGCTTTGGTTGATTTAGAGAGTTTCTGTCCGCCATTTTTTTCAACGTGTGCTTGGGTCAGCACATTTACTTTCCCAACTGGTGGGTGGTAGAGGAAAGTATCATCATACTGAGAAGCTTCAGCTATATTTAACACAGTGGACTCAGTATGACATGTAAGTTCAAGGTAGCGGCAGTAGAGAGTCCCTTCTCTACTCCGCTCAGGCTTTTCCCTGATAGCCCTGCTCTCGTTGCAAGGGAGGGATCCGTCAGTTAGAAAATATCATCCCATATGCTCATTACATCCACAATTAAAACAACTTACTCTGTAAGACCTACGGCTGTGTTTAGGATAGGTTAGTACATATGGTAGATGATTTTGAAAAGGTTCGACGTAACCAACCCCCCACAGTATAATGACCGCCCTCTGTCAGCATAGTTAGACCCAGATCAGTAGCTGGTTTGATGTTGATCAGCAATTAAGGAACGTCCCTTGTACTGAGAAGAGTATCATGATGGAATTTTTCCTGCCCAGTTATCTCTTCTCACATGATTAGGACAAACAACTGTGACAGCGCGGATCTGCTCAGTATTGGATGGTTTAAAATTAACAGATAATTGACGTACAAACTGAACAAGTTTAAGAAGAGGTACGTCTGGCTCTTACAACAGAGCTACAACATTGTAAAGCTCAGGGTATGGCTTCACCGCTGAGGCCATAGCTATACACACGTCAACTTCAGATAGAATGCCTGCTCCAATAAGTACATGCGCTTCCATAGTAATTTTGTCAGCAAATGCAGTGAGGGTCTCATTTCGCTGAAACCCAATGGTCAAGAACTCAGCTTTCCGCTGCAACATTTTCATAGTTCTTCCAAACAGTCGCAGAACAGTCTCCTTAACTTCATGGTAAGAAACGGAACTAGCTGAGAGGTAACAGACGACTTGATCAGCACTTCCAACGTCCAAAGAGGAGAGTAACAGCTTTGCCCTTTGTTAATCTGAAGTTCCCTCAGTTACAAACTCAAATCGGCGAAGGAACCCATGAATATTTCCTTCACAATTGAATGGCGGCAACTTGTCACTGTAAACTCTTTGAAGCAAATCATCCTATTTTTTGAGCACAGTATCTAATGCAAGTCTCAGCTCCTCGTAGGGCCCAGGGCCATTTTTTTGTGAAGATTTCATTTGGGAACAACCAGGATGAGACATAGCCAGCAGTTAAATTTTCATATTTTTGTTATTGGTCAATGGGCCACCTGTAGTGAGCACCACTGTTGAATCTTGGCGATTCAGTATGTACCAGCTAAAGGGTTTTTTATACAGGTTTCCTCCATTGAAAAATTATAATGGTCAATATGATGATTGCCAGTTCCACAATTCACTTTTAAACACTTAATTTTTTACAATAAACATGGGAGCAATTCCCCAAATAACTTGTTTATTAAAAGAATATATCTTCAAGGGGTGGAAGGCGAGTCAGTAGGGCGTATGGCTACCAACCTGAAGGTTGTGGGTTTGATTCCCGCCCTTCGCACATCAATTGGGGTGCCAGCTGAAGGAAGCTATTGGTGGTTAGTATGTATAATAACACAAAACCTTACCCATGACGTAACCAGAAAAATTTGAGTCCCAATCCAGAGGTGAAAAAAACTTTCTACAACAGAGTTGACCCTGCTCAGGTTTCATGTTGATACTTTCTTTCTCTATTTTGGTAATGTCCGTTCCCTGGTCAGCTTGCCTCAAATAAATAAAAGAATATATCTTCACCGGATCCTTCCTTTGTCTGCACTCTTCCTCTTTCTTCTTTCTTCACTTAATCCAAGACAAATCCTACAGTCCCCTTGTTTCACTGATATCCCAGCGGCCTCTGCCAGTACTGACTCTTCCACTTAGTTTATTCATGTCACCATCTTTTCATTGGTTTCAGCGTATTATTCTTTGATTATTTATCACCTTGATTTGAGTCAATCCAAAACCCGTTTGTTAAATGTTGACATTGCCTTATCGCCCTATTTTTAAGGCAACCCAATAAGACCCATTATGACCCATTATCGCCTTATCCTAAAGTGACCAATCACTAATAGCTCTGAATCATCCTCGGTGGATTTTGCCTGTTGATCCTTAAGCAGAATTCCTCCACTGATCTGCATGGTCTTAACAGTGGCTTGTTATCCAGTCATATAAATTCTCAACAGAGAGTTTGGAGGAAAAAATAAAAAATTGGCCAAAAGAGCCTTTTCAAATCTCTGGTGGAACCCCTTGAATTAGGGTAGCATTTCTATTAATAATAAGGCAGACAAAATGAGTTCAAGCGGTCAGATTTCATGTGAATTGGCTGATCCCAGGTATTACATCAGAGACTCCTCTCCAGGACATTTTTGATTTATTACAATCTACCCCATGGAAACTGGCCTGTTTATATGGTCAGAGTTGGTTCAGAAAGGTGAAAAAATTTCCCGCCTTTGTTTGGTCTAAACTTATAAAATCCCTGCCACATGGGTTCATCTTCCTTGCTGTCACTTCCCCGTTGGCCCTCACATTGAAGCAAGGTGAGTCTTAACTTATCTGATAGAGTAAATCCTAATATTCACTTATTCAGACGTTACTAAGCAATCCAAACTTTGAGCCTTGACTTTTCTAGCATTGCCTTATGAAAAATTTATATACTTTCTGAATATTCTTGGCCAATAACCCATATAAATATATTAATTGCACAGTTTAAGGTTTTGTGCAAATCTCTGCATTGTATAATAGTAGTTGATATAATCGTTGATAATAATCTGGCAAATATTATCTGGTAGTTGATTTAAAGTAATAGATTTCAGTCCAACACTCACCCAGTATTTTCTCTCAAAATAGTTATGATGTTCTGAATAGGGATTCATTCCCGCATAACAACTAACCCAATCTACGCTCAGATCCTTGTTTATGGTTTCTCTAAGACACACAGTTGGCAGCAATACCCAATTTGATTCAGCTTCTTCTCTGGATCCCCACTCAGATCCTCTCTCTTTATCTTAAAAAGTCTACCTTTTATTGCACATTGCAATAATATCCCTGAGAAAATATAAAAACTTACAATGATTCTGTTAAAAGTATACTTTTTAAGTAGTGTACAATAGTGTGTTTTTATTTGTGGATTCCTTAGGGATTTTATAGTGTAAAAATTAGGCGCCCAACCCTTGGTTGGCACCGCCTCAAAGAAATAGCAGTCATTGCCATTGAATTACCCATCCTCATCTCAGCAGCAATGGTCTTCCCTATCATGGCTTGGATTCTATCATTGGACATCCTTAAGACCTAAATTGTAAAGAGTTAGAAATTGTGTCTTTAACGTTTACCTCTCAATCCAAGCATACCAACTATATTTGGCGAGTGATCTGATTAGGTAATGGGACATGTTACCCATTAAGGCAGGTCAAAAACCAATTGATTAATTTACTAGTTGCAGGAAGCATCCTTGCCTCACAACTTACTCCTTAAATTCCAAATCAGTCAGTGATGAAACTTGACTAATCCCAATTGGTATACCTGATAGTTAATCAACTAATAGATGCTCCTATTTTATTGGCAACTCTGACTGATGAGATCTTAAGCATTCATCTGGACTGATCCATGATGGATCTGACCAGGCGAATAACCTAAAATCCCCCAAAAATAGTTACCCTGATTTCAGGGTCAACCAATATCCAATCTACTTTGAATTAGGGAACTATCCCTTAGCAATCCCTGGTAATCTAGTCAACTGGGAATATGGGAAAAAATTCCAACTTCTTATTATGAGGATTCAATCTTTATTCCACTTGAGGCAAATTAATAAAAACTTTATAAAATCCAGCTTATAAGTAGTTTTAGTGGTGTTATTTCCAATATAAATAGTGTAAAATCCCTCTAAATTTTAATTTGGCAGTTGAGAATAATACTTCTCATGCAGATTTGTTTGAACTAAGGGTTCAAAAGCACCTGTATGCATACCCCAAACCTTGATTCCAACACTGAGGGAGTAGACCACCCATTTCTTACTACAGCTGGATGATAGATGAACATAAATGGATTCTTACTGTTACAGAGAAAAAGTTATCATGCCATCATCAAAGGTTGCAAAATATAAAAAGTTTACATCTGTAACTTTTAATTAAGCTTAAAGCGCAGGTTTGGACTTGTTGTAATAGAAAAGAGAGGACACTAGTTGTATGGAAACTATTAAGTTTAGACTTTTTTAAAGGTGGCTTTAACCCCGCTCTGGTATGCCATAAAATGAGAAAATTAACTAGGGATTTTTAATTCCTCCAACTCCTTATTTAGAAGTTCAATATATTAAAAAATTAACAATTGTATTCTGCTCTTTATAAAAAAACATGAGGGGTTTTTAGAGTAAGAGTTAAAAATTTTCATCTGGCCACTGAGGATTTTTTAATTATACACTATAAACTTTAACCATTGGTATTGACTCTTGAACACAAAGGTTTCCATCTCCTAAATTAACCTCAGTAATGTAACCTTCATGATTCAGCAACCATATATTAGTGTTATAAATTAGACACTGTTTTTGTAGGAACTGCATTGCCAGCTTAACCTACATACTACCGCCAGAACAAGATTAATAACGATTTAGTATCTTCAGAAAATGACTCTAATCATTTAGCACCTCTGCTTGAATGATTTAACAAAAATACAAGTATCAGCTATCAAGCTTCATTGAAATAATTGTTAACATTGTTGGGTATGATCCCTGTTGAAACATTGATTAGAACCAAATAATTAAACTAGAACTTTAGTTAATTATGTCTAATCCTTTAGTTGGTGTTGTAATTGGGATTGACCAACCATCTAAATATCATATATTTATATTTAATTTATATTACCTAATAACTAAATAGAGATTTTGGTCAAGTTAGTTGTACGCCCATTACCCTGTTTTTATAAGTGGTAGCCTAAAATAGTACTATACTACTTGGCAGATCCCTGAAACCCCACTATCACAACCCTCCAGTATTTTCTCTTTGGCTTCCAATTCTTTGGCTTTAGTACCTTTATTGCTTCTCATTCCACTCATTGGAATTACTCTTAATCTTCCTATGCTATCGTAAAACATCAGTAATAGATAGTTAGATTTATCTAGGCCATCTGATAAGACCTTGAATAGATTCAGCGGAATAACCCTTTTCAAGGATAATACTTTGACCTCTAACTTTTGGCTAATTGGCTCAATTCAGATGTCATTAATTTAGTCTAACAATTTTGGAGGGTTGGTTGGTAACTAGAGAAGCACCAACAAGAAAGCTGGTAGAATAATGATATCTGGAGAGGTTTGTGAAGGTAAGGGAGCCTTATGGGAAGTTAAGAAGTATCAAGTTATTAGAAGTTTTAAAAGAGCAAGTTCCATGAGCCTTTACCAGTACTTGATAGTACAAGATGCTCATTTATTTACTCTAATATAACCCCTATTACTGAATTTTGTCTCTCCTTTTGTGAGTTTTTGGTTAAAGTATTGTCTTTTACATTATTTTTAGTTATTGGTATATCAACCTGTGCAGTTAAAATCTGACTACATTTCATTTTTTATAACATTTGGTACTTACTGAAGGGGCTACACCCTGTTGTTCTAAAAACCATTGTCTACCAGTATAGAGTCTGGCATTTATTTATAGGTTACTTTTTGGAGGAGGTAGGCTGTGTTAAGAACGATAAGAAACCTTATTTTGAAGCCCTGCTAAATAAAGTTGCGAGATTAGTCAGTTATGGGCGGAATTGAAGGCCCAAGGCATATTTCCTACTTTGTGCTGGCATAGGCGTCATTTTAACAATTTGGAACAGCAAGTAACGGCATTAGAGGAGAGGAATATGGCTTTAAGAGCGGATTAGGCCTTAAACAAACAACTGAACAAATGGATATTGCATTTCAGGCGGAAAACCGCTGTTTCTCTGAAAACAGGTTCAGCGTTGAATGGGTCAAGTTTTTCAGGGGAACCTTTCAATGGATGCAGGTAATGGGTATGATGGGGCGCAAGGGCTGTGCCATCTGCCTGCTGCCTTCCTCTCCGATCTAATTGTGGGAGCCTCAGGGAAACCTGGTATTGTGCTGGCTCACTGCTGTGTCAATATGTCGCAGGCCTTGCAGGCCTATGTCCAAAATAGTAGCTTTACTTCCAACCTAGTTATTTTACTAAATCTAATAAGAATGCATTAAACACAATTTTTTGGATATCTTTGAGATTAGTATATCTGGAGCGCCTGATACTCCTAAGATGGCGGTGATTATGAATTCTTTGTATTCTAAGAGCCAAGAAATAGTTATTATTGGACTAAATAAGATTAACATGTCTTATCCTAACTCTCAGCCCTTCTTATCAAATATTTTGTTGGAGCTTAATGGATGAAAAAACGTAAGATGGAGTTCCTTAACTTATCCTTTAAGAAGACTAATCTATCCAAGTTTTTGCTGATCGTTTCTACTTAGAAGCACAATCGCTATATGAGGCTGATGCCAACAATGAGTTTTAAGCTCAGATTGCTCTTTATCACGTCTGTGAACCCTATACTAAGTTTTATCAGGTTTTGATACCGGCGTTTATTATTGAAAATGATATTACATATATAATGAACTATCTTCTCTGCTGCGCTGTCACCTTTGGAGCACCAAATTCAAGCTAGCAGAACTTGCGCAAACCTAATGACTGGGGTATGCCCCTACTAAGAGGTTAACTCAGTTAAATTGCCATTGTTTAAGAAACTAGATATTAACCAAATAATTACTTTTTGTTGCAAAAATTTGGGCAATATGCCAATCATGGCCCAAAAGCAAGTTTTAAAAATAAAGCTGTTTAGTGAATCATGTGAATGAGGCAGATTTAGGAAATTCATGGCAGAATAGGCTTGGAACTTTCTTCTTATGTCTTCTCTACAAACATCCATTTATAAAGCCATCACCTTTCATGCCTTTAGTCAGACAAAAGTCTAATAAAACTCCTTTACATCCTATGGAATGACAATTACTCATCGAAGAATGGGTCCTTGTGACTCCCTGTGCCCTAAAAGGGGATACTGTGTTGGGAGCCAAAGTAACCCAGATATATTCTCAACAGTTAATATTAAAAGATTTCCCTATTACTTCTGTTATGTTCCCAGATTAAAGAAGTTTTAAAGGCATTGCTAATGAACAACTGTTGGAATCCAGCCCTCAGTTAGGCCTGAAGTCAAACTTTATTATAGCAAGCGAACACCTTGGATGTCCTAGCATTACACCAAGCAGACCCTTATTTTTCTGAATTCACATATGTTAATATTTAGGTATAAAAGAGTAAAGTCCGTGCCATCATTAGCAGTGGGCACCAGTAAGTATTGTATCAACTAAACTGGTAAAGCAATTGGCCTTGCTCCATACCTCAATTATCAAAACAGTTTTAGGTATAGCTGGCCCTCAGTCTATCACTTTAGAAAGAGCATACAGAGCGTTACTGCTGCACTTTGGCTTACTGGTAGTATCTGCTCCTGCTATTGTCCTCTTAAATCTAAAACTATGATTCTCTTATTCATCCTCATTATAAGAGCTCATGAAATTAAAGCTGAATATGAAGAGAATACTTTTGAAATTCATGGTCAAACACTGACATTATTTTAAGAATAAAGACGAGACCCCTGTTCCTTGAATTCTGGTGTTGTTAACATAGTCTTAGAAATGGCATTGTGCCTCTAGGATATCAAAGGATTTGCCCATACATAAAATTTACCTAATCAGATTGCGGAGTCTACAAGATTTCCACTACAGGCTAATTGTAACCTAAATACTCTGCTGGGACATCAAGCGATATTGAGCACTGAAATAAAGTTGAAAATCCCTTGATGATTATATGCTAATATCTTTGTGCCATTCTGTCGTTCCAAAATTGGAAACTGTTGCTACTCCTGGGATAATCCTCCTGACCACCTAGAAGTAAAAGTGCCATTAGCTAATTTGTATACATACCCTAGTCAGGTAAAGTAACATCAGACTATAGCTTTTGTACACTTGGTCCCAGTTGAAGAAGTTCATATTGTTTTTGATTTTGGCCACTTTGATGAGGTAAGTTTTAATAGTGAGGGTAGTAATACATTTGCCCTTTAGTATCATGAAAAGCTTAGCTGGATTAACTGAAGAGGATAAGGATCAAGCCCTGGTCCTTTTTGAAAATACTGAAGTATATTTGCAAAAGATTACTGTGATTTGAATTGTGGCAATGATGTACTTTAGCATATTGATACCGGAAATCGCTTGCCCATTTTCCTTTAGCCTATTAGAAGTTCAAAAGCGGCGGATGAATTAATTAAACCAAATTTTAGTCAACTAATGCGATAAGGGTTGCTGGTGTCTTTCAAGATCCCTTGGTCCTCTTCTGTGTTGGTCATTAAAAAGAAAGATGATACTTACCGTGTGATTATAGACTATCAGGTTGGATAGCATTACAAAAAAGGATTTTGTTCTTAAGCACAGATCAATGATGCGCTGAACAATTTAGGTGGAGCGTAATACTTTTCTGTCATGGATTTAATCTCTGGCTATTGGCAGATAGAGCTGCCCCTTGTGTAACAGGAGAAATGCGCCATAATTATGGACCAAGGGCTCTACAACCAACTAGAATTCCGCAAGGGCTGTGCAACGCCCCAGTGACCTTTCAGAGGGCTATGGATAGTATCTTTTATAATTTAAAAAGGTTCTGAATTCTTAGTTATTAGAGGATATCAATGCTTTTAGAGCATATAACGAACACTTTTAGCACTTGGAAGAAGTTTTTTACCAACTTGCAAAGGCATATTGAAACTTAACCCTGTTTTGCAATTTTTTTTGTGAACAGTTGGAATACCTGGGGTTTGTCAATATTAAACATGGCTTGCGGCTTCACCTGCAAAGGTAAATGTAATTGAGCGCATGGAACAGCAAATTAGTAAGTGTGAAACCCCAGTGTCCCATGGCATGATCAGTTAATATTGGCAATCTGTAGAATAGTTTGTTAAGATAGGTGAACCATTATCTCACCTCTCTAAAAATGTCATACCCTTTGATTGGACCAGTAACTGTCAACTGCCCTTTGATAAACTCCTGCTTTTCCTGACCCATGCGACCTTGCTTATGTAATCTGATTTTGATAGCCATTTATTATTCAGATGGATGCTTTTCTTACTGCCACAAGGGCGGTGTTATCTCAAGTGGATCCCAGTGGAAGTGGGCATCCGGTGGCCTACTGTAGCCAAACCTTGGACATGCATGAATGGAACTATATGGTAACTGAGATGAAATGCCTTGCAGTTATTTATGCGTGTAGCCAATTACAAGTTTGAGTCCAATGAGTACAATTTACTGTAGTAAACAATCATGATTCTAAGCTGGTTGCAAAATCTAAAAGAGCCTAAAAAAGACTGTCCCTCTGGGCTTTGAAATTACAAACTTACAATTTTGAATTATCAGCATTAACCAGGTGTTAAGCATTAAAAATGCAGATGGGTTATATCGCCTGCCTACTGTGGACTTTGTGGCTGATGTATTTCATGAATTAAATAATAAGATGATAACTCAACAATATAATATTGAGCATAAATTAAATTCAGAGATGCTTAGAAAAAATTATTTAAGGACACCGTTGTTCAAAAACAATAGTATTTATAAGGTGCAAAATAAGCATTTTGGACAATCTAACTCACAGAGAGAACTGATATTAGGGACCACAAGGCGATGGGACAGGGCGGATTTAATAACTTTTAAATTACTAATACAGCAACATTATTGGTAGTTAATAAATTTTGCCATTGACGAGACTCTTTGATGTTTCAAGGAATGTCAAGTGGAAGGGCCTTACAGAAAAGCCTCCTCTTATTAGTTGGTTTACCCTAATTTTGCTTGGCATACATTCTCTATGTAATGGCTCATTACCTCACTTTAGGTAAAAATAAGTTATAATAGTGGCCATTGATCACCTCACAAAATGGGTGGTGGCTAAAGCGGTCAGGGGTGTGAGTGCTATGACCTTAGCAAAGTTTATTTTCAAGATACAATATCTATTGGCATGGATGCCCAGAATTTTGTTAACGGATAATGGGAATACCTTTATGTTCCATATTATTTCTAAGCTTAATGACCTAATGTGTATACTTTGGGTATTGTTATGACCTAAAAACCTGAGACCGATGGCACTTTTAAATAAATGAATGGTAATTTTGTTGGGATTTTGTGTAAGAACTTTATGAAGAAGGTGTCTAGTTAACTTTTTTTATGCCCTCCGCCATTTTACTTGCGATATCACTTAACACTCCATCATGGGCATTCCTTATATGCATTGATATATTGAAGACAAACTAGAAATTCCCTCAATTTTATATTAATTGTCTCAATCAGGATGCTATGACTCCCAAAACATTTGGAAATGTCGGTGAATACTTGATACAGCTACAAAGCGTGGAATACTCCAATGCACTGGCTAGGCATGTATGATCTTGCAAATGGGATAGCTTGGACCATCTCTGTTCCCCTACTTTATAGTAGGGGAGCTCAATTTATAATAAGATAATCATGTTTTGCCTGAACTATCAAGTTAAATCATATAGGGCCCTTTTGAGTTATCAAAAAGACCTCTACCAATGTCTAAACTCTGAAGGATCCTGTCAAAGGTCAACTTATCAATCAGGTGCATGCAAAGTTTTTAAAGAAATTCCCATAAGAGTTCTAGGCCAATGATCTATGGCCCCAAATAAGTTAGTTGCCCCACGCAACTAAGTTAAGTGGTTTTTGGTCAAGTGGGGAAATATTGTAATTGGGTTTGACCAATCATTTAATATCATATATTTCTATCTAATTCTTATATTATACCTAATAGCTAGATGAAGGATTTGGTTGAGGTAGTTGTTGTTAAGTTTAAGGGTTTACTCACTTTTCAAATATAGTTCTGATTCAATAGTTGGGAAGAGTTTCAGCTTATTTATTCTCAATTCTGCTAAATGTTTTATGGTATTTCCTAGACGTTAAGAAGTCTACAAAGTTTAAGTAATCAATGGACTCTTCTGGTTTATTCTAGGTATTTTTCCCCTTCTAATTAAGAACTATCCTGATGCAAAAAAAATAATGACAAGCTCAACTTAACGCTTGTCTTCACTTTTTAATATAAAAAGGTGTTAATTGAAGTTTATAAAAGATAATCTGATATAAGAAGGAAAGGTGATGTTTTTATTTCAAGGCCAGGCATCCTTATTTTATACCTCTAGGGCATCTTCTGGACACACTCATCTATTAGATGAGCTCATTAAAGCCATTCCAGTCCTCTATGGATTATGGTAGTGTTTACTAAGTTTCTCTGTTATAAAATTGGCGTTTTTGTTGAGATACTCCATAATCAATATCGCGCAGGGTTTGACCTACTGAGTAGTAGGACCAATGATATGAGGATCGTTGCCCTTGAAACAACAGAGATAAACTTTATTGTTATTATGGAGCACTTGCCCCATTTACTTCTTTATTTATTATAATAAATACAGCTGATGATCGCTGTTTTGCCCGCTCTAAACTATTAACAACCTAACCTCCTCAATCATCTCATCTTGCTTGTATGGTAGTGACTTTGGATGGTACCGCTTTCATGGCTTAGTCATTCACTTTGCCGTACCTCATTGGTTCCTCCAATTCTTCATTTGTTAATTCATTATCGCCTAATTTTGGATGATTTCCCAACAAACCAATATCGCCTCATTTTGAGGCGCTCAATTAATCATACTCATAACAACTTGGCGGATTCTGTCCATTCCACCATATTGACTTAGGGCTTATTGTCCAGTCATATCAGAATTGTGACATTCCATAAGTTGATCTTGACCTTGAAGTACTTAGTTACAATCATCTAGTCCAATTAGATGCACTCTGATTTCATAATTGGGAGGATTGTAGGCATAATAGCACCTCAGCAGTGTATATCACTTTTCAACCATCCCAATTACATTTCCTCATACAGCTGATGATATAAATAAAAATGGAGAAAGGAAAATATGAGCTGTAAATAATGACATAACCCTAATTGGGACGTTGTCAGGCCTCTTGATTGTATAAGGTACATCCTAATCAGTCATCCATGTGCAAGTACTATTGTGCCAAATAATGATTGACATGCTAAAATACAAAATATATAAAATTATAATTGCATTAAAAATGAAATTGCAATTAAGTTATGCTGTAAACCCACTTGATTCACCCAAGCGGGTCCCATAATTGGCCATAATAATTTCATACCTATTATTAGCTATGATAACTAGGATGTTTGAGCAATCAAGGCAGTTTTTAGGTGAATCTGATTTTACAGAATATGCAGATAATTTGGAGAGATCAAGGGATCTATTAATGGGAGTAATCTATCAGTATTGATGATTTTCTATAAGGGTTTATTTTTATAAGTCAACCATCAAATTCAAACATTTGAAACTTGACTGAAGTATAAACCCTGAGGTTGCGATAATCATCTTAATTTATGTAAACAGCACCTCTTCAGCTTAACACAACCTTTTCAGAACTCTTAGTGCAGATGAACGCCATTGGTTCAACCAGTTGGACTGAACATCACACATATTACGTTCCTAGCCTCCCTCTGGGCTAAATTTGGGTCACCTCATTCTTGTGCCAACTGTAATGAAATCTACTTGGGCTGAAACCATTGTCAAGGAAGAAAATTATTCTAGCTGTGGAGATGTCTCAAAGGTCTTTGGGCTATGGGCTTCATCTGCGCTTTCAACTAATACTCCTGAGGATGTTATTGGCTTCATCCTTAATCTTAGGTATGTTATTTTCTGCTTTCATCATTAATCATGATGGGGACCTCCTGGCGGAATTTATTTTTGTGAAAACTATATTCTGATGTCTAGAGTTTATTCAGCTGCACTAGTCACCTCCAAATTTAAGCGCTGAGGTCAACTTCTTGACAAAACAAGGAGCAAACATGAGTATCTTTTTGCCCTGCTCACCTTATTATGGCTGAAAATGATACCATCTGGACCCAAGATCTTATCCAAGTTGATGCTTTTGTGGAGGATTTTTGGTTTCTGATCTGTGATGCTTGGGAATAGGCCCAATTACGCTTCATTGTTGGGGCTAAACACCTATAATTTCAGTACATTTGTTCCACTTTACAGTTCAGGTGGCCTTTGAGGCCTTGCACCAGGAAAGCACTGATGACTATCTTTCTAAGATGCCTTACTCAGCCACATTATGTGTATATTCCCTGATCGAATGTTTTCAGGCTAATTGCTGCACATCCCCATTTGTCAAATGGTGGAAGGCTCATGTATATGGTGAGAAGCTAACCACACCAGAAATCTATCAATACTGCACAAATTTTCTGATCAACTGTCTTTTCTTATGTATTTTCTTTCCTCATGATTGTGGCTCAATCTGATCACTTCCAATTCTTTTATGTGTCCTCTGCCCTTCATTTGATGAAATTTGGAAACTACCAGTATCTGTCGCATCTGGCACTATGCTGCTACGTCCCTGTTGCACGTTACTCAGAGTTTAGATTGAGCTAAATTTGCGCAAGTGGAATAAGAAACAGGTCCTTAGTCACCTCCCTCCCTTAAACAGAGAAATAAAATTGTTCTTTAATTGAGAATTTTACCAATTCATTTATTGTAATACAGCTTAGTTTATATGAACTATATATCTGTATCTTTCTCTTTTACTATTATATTATCTTTTATAGGTTTATAACTTTCTTAGTTTATATTTTAGTATTTTTATCTTTTTATTCTTAAGATTATATATTTATGTATATTATTTTCTCTTATTATAAAGCGCTCTTTCTTCTCTTCTAATTTGCCTCTTGCTAAATATTTTAATGAATTTCGCATGGAAATGATTATATATGGCCTGTTTTAATCTTTTTGATTCTGTAAATAAACCTTAATTTTTACTCGATTTTAACAATATGGCCTGTCCAAATGCGATTTAACTTCTTTAATCAGCCAGATCCATATCTTTACAGAATAGTACCTCATTGCTAACTTTGATTTTGACCAAATCATATTAATTTTTAGGATCTTTTTTGTCAGGCCTTTTTAACAGTAAAACTGTTATTTAAGTCTTGGCCTTCAACTTATTAGTGCATATGAATTCTTAATGGCACATTGGTAATGGTTTTTTTCCTCAGGATCCTCTAGGGCCAATATAGCAGCAATGATAGGGCCAAATGTCTTCCATATAGAACCTGGAAGGGTGATATCTTAGTGATGGAGTGATAGGATATGTTATAAAAAAACACAGCCAAGCTTAGTAATGCGCTCAATTCAGATGGTTTTTCAGATACTAGCTTCTAGACAATGTTTACAAGTGTCTCATAAACACTCAAAAGTTCAATTAGTCTCAGGATGTTGGTGGGTAGAGAGCACGCCTCTTACTTCCATCAATTGATAAAGCCCATGATATTATTGGCAGTAAAAATGCTTTATTATTGGATAGGAAAAATGTGGATAATTATGTTTATAAATGACACTTTCAAGTATACAATTGACCATTGTCGCTGCTTATACTTTCCAGATAGCCTTAGCTTTGACCTGCTTTGTCAAGTGGTCATTAGCCATGATGATATATTTGGCCTTGGAGTTGTTAGTATGGAGTGGTCTGACAACATCTATTGACACAGTATGCCAAATAGATTTGGGCCAAGCAAGCTGGTAAGACGTGCTCTTTTGGAATAGATTTTTTTGCTTTAGCATTCAGCGTAACACTCCAGTATCTCTTGAATATCAGTGCATCAACTCTAAGTAGTAATATCTCTTTAAATGCTTCTTTGTTTTCTAAATCCTTCTCTTCCTATGGCCATATTTGCAGCTATTATTATATCTATTCATGCCAAAAGGTCTCAGAAAAAAGTGAACATCTCTTCTTTATTCATTTTTACAATGTTCTGTTTTTGATTATTGTGTCCTTTCAAGGATCCAAAGCTAATTTCTGAAAAGTTTTTAGGCTCATTTTTGATTCACCTCTGGTTATTTTTTTGAAAAAGCACATTGGTGGCCAAACTTATAGTGGTGATTGTAAGTAATCAGGATAAACAGTCAGCATTTTGTGCCTTACTCCTGTGCAATGCTTAATTTTGTAATTATAGTCTTGAAGCTTTATTTGCCACTGCGCTAATTGGCCCTCAGGAATCTTCAAATTGAATAATTATCTTA
The DNA here is from genome assembly GCA_022478985.1 of Massospora cicadina. NCBI lineage: Eukaryota > Fungi > Entomophthoromycota > Entomophthoromycetes > Entomophthorales > Entomophthoraceae > Massospora > Massospora cicadina. The sequence goes on along the minus strand of JAKSZP010012132.1, from coordinate 51,948 downwards.
GGAACAAATGGTCTGTTACAACAGTAATTTAAGTGCCATGTAGATGAATATTAAATTTGCATATAGGCTTGTATGACTGCAAGTATTACCATTCCATTATTGTGTTTTTTCCGCTTTTGGATGTTTAAGATTCAGCTAGAAAAGGCTTGAATGTTCCTCGCCATCTTCCCCTATCTGAGACAACACAGATTGAATGCCATGAGCAAGGCATCAGTTTGGACAAAAATCTCTCGTCAAAGTCTGGGTATCACAAAACTGGAACTGATATTAATGTCAATCAAAGCTGATCAAATGCCTCTTAACAGGACAATTTTAGTTATATGCGACTTTGTCCTAAACTAGATGAAACAACGGCTCTATAATTTGTGCTTAATTAGCAATGATACAGTGATAATAATCAATCATGCCCAGAAAACTTGTATATTGCGCTTAGATTAGGGCCGTTTCATCTTTAATATTGCGTCCAGCTTGGATGTCTGAGTTCAGAGTCCTTTTTTGTTTATAACAAACCTAAGGTATCCAAGTTGGTCTTTAAGAATCGTAACTTCCTGAGTGTCATGGTTGGATGACTTAATGGTGGGAACTAATGCCAGAGATAAGGCTGGGCGACAGGAGGCCCAGAAGGTGAAACTTCAGGCTCTTCATGACATGAAACACACCTTAGACCAACGCTAAGTGCAAGCAAAGCATTCCCAGGTTGGTACTAATGAGGTGCAAAACGCCCAACCCCTTATCTCAGCCCAGGCACTGAAACAAACGATTTACATTACAAACAAAGACAGTTCAATTCAGTTAATTGGAGAGCAAGGGTTCAAATCCTGTTCAAGTTATGAAATCTTGAGCTTGGGTAAAATACGGCTTCAATTGATCACTCAAGTGAAGGCACTTTTGGTGTATTTTACAAAAATGGATGGAAGCGTTTGTTTATTGGAGCGTCAAGGCTTGGGCACACTTCCGCAGACCCTAATTCCCCCAACCCACTTTAAATATGTTTTTTGTGACCAACATTCCTCATTGGTCAACTTTCTTAAATAAATTTATCCATTATTTTACATTTTACTAATAGTTCCTTGGGCGAATTTGGTGGCGAACCTCTTCAAGGAGGTCTCCAACTATGTGTGCCACTACCTCTTTCACAATTTTCCAAAATCCCAGTTGCTCCCTTGGGCCGCTCAGGTCCCCTCCAGATTAAGGCACCCAAGCCTACTGGCACTAAGTTACACTTGCTTATGGACTCCCCTCTGGGGTCCACTCAAGCTGTGATGTTTCTCACATACCTGGTACTATATGTTGCACTCTACACCCTTGCTTGGGGTACCTTTTGCACAAGCACTATTCGAGGTGCCTTATTTCCCATTCTCCTAATGGCTAGTTCCCTAGCAATGTGGGTTTGCATCCCACATCACCTTTCTGGGAACGAGAGAGTTACAGACACTACTTTGAAATTAGTCAACCAACCTTTTTATTATACATGCATGAGAATTATCTGTGTGGGACTTTCGTTATTAGGAAATTTGGTGCACTGGCCATTTGTTACTGCCACAATGGTGCTCACCACAGTTTTCTCATTTGGTTTTGTATTGGTGCGTCTCGGCGTTATTCTTGCAACTACCAATTGGGAAGTTCCCATCCTTCCTGCTCGTACCTGGTGGTCTCAGAAATTTTCACAATTTTGTTGTTGTGGTTCCCCACCTTTCTCCCAAGATTTACTCAGAAATTAAACAGGCCTTGGCTTCCCTTAAGCCAACACCCTCTTTAGGTAAAAATAATTTGTCTAGTTCACGCCTGCTTTCATGAGGAGTGGATCTGTTGTCCCAGTTGTCTCCTGATACAGCCAACTGGGCTTTTGCAGTATTCCGCACCCAGTCGCTTTTGTGGCAAACAGTGGAGGGCTTGGAGCGGGTCTTGGAGCAGAATTGACCTGATGAAGCATCCTTCCATTCCTTCTTCGAGTTTTTTTTCTTCGTCAAGAGGGTTGGCTGATGAAAGCATACTTAAGTGAATTCTGCAAAAAATCCTAGGCTTTGCCATTAACTGATGAAGTTAAAACATCAATTCTCCATTTGACCTTGGATATATCGATGTGAAACTCCCCAATTTGGCAGTCGCCCCCTTCCAACTTTTGATCATCTTGTCAAAACCCTTTGGGGTAGTTTCCTCGCCCCAACCTGGAAGGGGCCAAGTAATTTGGACATCAATGGATCAAACCATATATATTTGGAAGCCAAAAAGTCATGCGCATCTCTTAAAATGAAGGAATCTTGTCCTTCTAATCCTTCAAGCTCTTCTAAATTTGGAACTATACAGGGGTCTAGCCCCGAGAATGAAGTAAAGGTTTCAGATGATTCTACCATGATGATGTCACCCATGGTCGCCTCTATAAATATTGCGTCCTTGACTAGTGATATTTCCTTGAATCATGAGATGCTTTCCCACTGATTTCCTCCCTGTCTCAGCAGAAATTGGGAACATCAAAGGGTCTGAACCCAAATTTAACAAAAAAGGACTCCATTATCGTTTTTTCTTCCCAACACATTTCCAAGGTGCATGCCAATGCATCAGTTCTGGGCTTGGGGGTGATGGCCCTGGTAACGATGCACACTGAACCATCAGAATGAGTGTGGGTTCATTAGAGCCTGAAAACACGTTGTATAATGTGAGCGTTTTATCCCAAAACAAACCGTTTATATGCTCATATGGCCTGGATGAGGACCTTATTCTGATATATCAGATTAACCCTGAGAACCCTCGTTTGACCCCTACTATGATTAGGGGTTCTCAGGAAGTGGAAAAGGAACTTCTTTTATAAATATAAAGATGTATATGCACCTGCAGAAGGTGTGGTGGGATATGTGGCCTCAGTAGTAAGAGTGGCCCACTATCCCTCCCCCTTCTATGATTCCAAAACATACCCTGATGGATTGTTCAAGACAGAGGAAGAATTTTCTGATGAGATGGTGGCATTTTCTGCATTGAATAAATCCCATTCTGGATACTTCTTGTTGACTGCTACCCTTACATCCTCTTATGGAAAGTTCAGCACAACTATTTTGGTGGATACTGGTGCCTCAAATAATTTTATTGACCAAGACCTTGCTGACTACCTTGAGTTGAGTTACTCACCAGGTGGTATGGTTAGAGGTGGGGCTTCTCAAGGTATCCCCACACTGAACGTCATGGGGTTAGTTGATTTCCAGGTGGGTTCCTATCTATTGTCCGACCAGTTTCAAGCATCAGAAACCTCTTTTTCCCCATTATTTTGGGTGTCGAGTGGTGGAAGAAGTTTGTTGTCAGGACTAATTTGAAAGAAAACACTCTATCCTTGTCTTTGATAAACGGTCACCAATTGATTGTTCCTTTGTCTGAGGATAATGCCCAGGGAAAATTACCCCACTGGCCCAATGTTCCCACTCCTTATCTTGTCCCTTTGCTGAAGCCCTCCGTGAGACTTTCCTTACCTTCCTGTTTGGAGGAGTTGGCATCTTCTTTTGATGCAACTTCAGCTAGTACACTACCAGAACATTTCGAGTTTGATTGTGAATTTAAACTCACTGTGGATCTGATTCATATTTCTTCTCCCATATACCAATTGACTGTCCAGGAGAAAGAGGCTTTAGATGTATGGGTGAAGGAGCAATTGGCCAAAGGTGCCATCTTTCAGCGTACCTCCCCTGTCTGCTCCCCACTTCTCTTTGTGGAGAAGGCTGATGGAACTTTATCCCTTGTGTTATTTATGAAAATTTAAACAATGTGACTGTACCCGACCTCCATCCCATCCCTTTAGATTCCCAGATTGCACGTTATGTAGAAAAGTCAAAAGGTTTCTCCAAGTTGGACTGCCTCAATGCGTTCAATCAAAGATGGATAAAGAAGGGCCAGGAGTGGTTAACCGAATTCTGCACCAGAAAAGGAAATTTACAGTTCTAGGTTATGCCCTTTGGGCTTAAGAATGCCCCTGCCATCTTTCAACGCCGCATTGATGCTGCGTTGGGGGACTTGTTGGGGGTATGCGCGGTTGCCTACATGGATGATATCCTGGTGTTTTCCCCTGATCAGGAATCACATGCAGTACACCTTTGACAAGTGGTGGAGAGATTGAGGGCTGCTTGCTTTACCCTCAATATTAGTAAATGCGAATTCTTCAAGTCCCAGGTTACTTTTCTGGGCAACGTCGTTTTTGACCAAGGTCATATGTAAACTCCAGACAAGGAGAAGGCTATTCGTGAGTGGCCTACCCCCACCTCAATCAAGGAATTGAGTAGCTTTTTGGGGACGTGTACGTTCCTCAAGAAGTTACACCCAATCTCTTTAAGGTGGCAGCACCTTATATAAGACCAGCGGTGCCAAAGTGCTTCAGTGGTCCCCCGTTTTGAAGGATGCTTTCCAAGAGGTGAAGTGCAACCTGTTATCCACATCCATCCTTCGCCATGTTGACCCTGCAAAGAAGTTTATTGTGTCCTCAGATGCTTCCAACTTTGCCATTGTGGCTGCCCTGTTACAGGTGGGTAAAGATGGGTCTGAGCTTCCAGCGGGATATTTTTCTAGGAAAATGTCTCTACATGAGTTAAGCTACGCCGTATATGACAAGGAGTTATTAGCAGTGGTGGAGGCGCTGATTTATTGGCGTCACCACTTACATGGCTTCTCCCAACCATTCCAGGTACGCACAGACCACTGAGCCTTGTTGTACTACCACGCTCCACATGCTCTAAAACCACGTCAGACCCGTTGGCATGAGACCCTTGCCCTATTTACATTTTCCTATGAGTTCACCAAGGGCAAGGAGAATGGTTTGGCGGATGCTTTAAGCCACAAACCTGTTTTGGCTCCCAATCCAAAGGAGGTAGAGTTTCACAACACCTGGTTGATAATTCCACCGAGTATGATTCTGTCTCAACTTCCTGATTCCAGGGTACATACGCCAGCGCTCACACCTCCGGAAAATGCAGCATAATATAGTATGTTTGGAAAGGTAGTTCTTTCTCAGCTGTTATCAGCTGAATATACTGTTGTTCTCGCTAAGAGCGCCCTGAATCAGGAGGCCTTATCCAGGGGTTATCACATGAAGAATGAGATGGTATGGTTTCAAGAGCGCCTATGGGTTCCTGCTCGACCACTGCGCCTGGAGATCATCCAGGACCATCATGACGGAATCACTGTTGGTCATCCTGGGAAAGCAAAGACCTTGGAGTTGATACGACGCACTTACAATTGAAAGACTTGCCTGCTCAGGTGGGGCGGTACTGTAAAGAGTGCCTGATCTGCAATCAAATGAAACCCAATCGGCAACCTTTAGTAAGGTTGCTGGTACCAGTATAAAAAGACTGAAGGGCCCTGGACTTCCCTATCAGTGGATTTCATTGTGGAGTTACCAGTTTCAGATGGGTATGATGCAATTATGGTGGTGGTGGACTGATTTATGAAGTTCGCCCACTCTATTCCTTGTAGAACGACCATAACTGCTGCTGAAATGGCCAGGCTCTTCGTCGCCCATATATTTGCGCTTCATGGGGTTCCTCAAGAAATCATTAGTGACTGGGGACCTCAGTTCATCTCCATCTTTTGGGAAGAGTTGTGTAAAACTCTTCAGATTTGCCCCTGCCATTTGACTGCCTATCACCCCCAATCAGATGGGCAGACCGAGCGAGTGAACCAGTGCTTGGAACAATTTCTGCATTGTTACACCACCGCAGACCATTCAGATTGGGTTCCTCACCTTCTTATGGCCCAGCTTAGCTACAACAACACTTTGCATTCATCGATAGGTTGTTCACCCTTTTTTGCCAACCATGGCTTTAACCCTGCTTTTAACATGGAGCCCAGATGTGGCTCCAAAGTGGAAGCGGTGGTGGACTTTGCTAAGACTCTCAAGAAGGTTCATAAAGGGGTGTCCACAAGCTTGGAGGCGGCTATGCTAGTTTATAAGGAGAACGCCAATGGAAAGCACCAAGTGGGTCCAGCATACAAGGAAGGGGATCTCGTGATGCCTGATGCTCGCAACATTCCTATCAAGCAGCCATGCAAAAAGCTGGGTCCAAAGAGGATTGGACCTTACCGTGTAGTTAGAAAGGTGGGTCATGCCTTATAACAGTTGGATCTTCCCTCCGTGTTTCAGATATTCTCCATCTTTCATGAAAGCAAATTGACATTGTTTGAGGGCCCTCCACCTGTGACTCCCAAGGCTTATCCTGTGGATGGGGCGCCAGAATGGGAAGTGGAGGAAATAGTAGCCTCCCGCCAGGTTAAGCGACGCCTTGAGTACCTAGTATCCTGGAAGGGGTTTGATGCAGCTGAGAACAGTTGGGTGCAAGCATGGGATTGTATACATGCCCAAGACCTGATCAAATCATTCCATAATCGTTTCCCTGAGGTGCAGGATCTAAGCCTAAGCCAGCCGTTGCAGCTATGAAGTTGCCACCAGCACATTAGAACTTCTCCTTAGCGAACGCCCCTGGAGGGGGGGTGGAGCCCAAGAAGGAGGAGAGGGTAATGTCATGGTTGGATGACTTAATAGTGGGAACTAATGCCAGAGATAAGGCTGGGCAACAGGAGGCCCAGAAGGTGAAACTTCAGGCTCTTCATGACATGAAACACACCTTAGACCAACGCTGAGTGCAAGCAAAGCATTCCCAGGTTGGTACTAATGAGGTGCAAAACGCCCAAACCCTTATCCTGGCCCAGGCATTGAAACTAACGATTTACATTACAAACTTAGACAGTTTAATTCAGTTAATTGGAGAGCAAGGGTTCAAAACCTGTTCAAGTTATGAAATCTTGAGCTTGGGTAAAATACGGCTTCAATTGATCACTCAAGTGAAGGCACTTTTGGTGTATTTTACAAAAATGGATGGAAGCGTTTGTTTATTGGAGCGTCAAGGCTTGGGCACACTTCCGCAGAACCCTAATTCCCCCAACCCACTTTAAATATGTTTTTTGTGACCAACATTCCTCATTGATCAACTTTCTTAAATAAATTTATCCATTATTTTACATTTTACTAATAGTTCCTTGGGCGAATTTGGTGGTGAACCTCTTCAAGGAGGTCTCCAACTATGTGGGCCACTACCTCTTATCACAATTTTCCAAAATCCCAGGTGCTCCCTTGGGCCGCTCAGGTCCCCTCCAGATTAAGGCACCCAAGCCTACTGGCACTAAGTTACACTTGATTATGGACTCCCCTCTGGGGTCCACTCAAGCTGTGATGTTTCTCACATACCCGGTACTATATGTTGTACTCTACACCCTTGCCTGAGGTACCTTTTGCACAAGCACTATTCGAGGTGCCTTATTTCCCATTCTCCTAATGGCTAGTTCCCTAGCAATGTGGGTTTGCATCCCACATCACCTTTCTGGGAACTAGAGAGTTACAGACACTCTCTTGACACTGAGCTTGATCTGAAAAATTAGCAGCCACTAATCTCTTATACACTCCTCTAAATGTTCCAAATGATCTTTGAAGGTGTGGCTGAAGTCGTTTATGTCATTTAGGTAAACCAATACCTAGAACAACATATAATCCTCCAGGATTGTGTCCATCGCTCTTTGAAACATAGCTGGGGCGTTACATAGCCCTTGTGACATTCTTGTCAGTTGAAATAGACCCTCTTAAATTATGATGGCACATTTTTTGCGCTCCTCTTTAGGCATATCGATCTGCAAGTAACTGCTTATTAGGTCCATAGCAGAGATAACTTTGCGCTTCCAAGGCTATATAAGTCGTCATCAATTCGTGGAAATGGATACAAATCATTCTTTATGATGTTATTTAGCTCTTGATAGCCTTTGACAATCCAATTGCTACCATATTATATTTTACTAATAAAATCAGGGCAGCTCAAGGGCTCTTTGATGGGCCAACATGCATGATCCAGGAGCTCTTTGGTCTCATTTTGAACAGCTTTTTCTGCTGCTTTCAAATATATAGTTAGTGTAACTGGATGGGGTCATGGTCACTTTTATTGGTAGTGTGTATAACGTTCCTAGCACAACCTAAGCTGAAATCACCCTTTGTAAATTAATCTCAATATTTCAATAATAAATCTTGAACCTGAACCTTTTTGTGGTTCATTCAGTTTCCTTAATTTGGCAATAGGGATAAAATTATTGATGTTGATTGCCTCTTTGTCAGAAGGTACTATCTCATCCAGGTACCAAATGTATGAAAGGTCTGAATTTCCGTGGCTGGGAATAAATGCAGGTAGGCAATACATTGATGCTTTTAAATATAATGGGCCAATTCTGTAGGTTTACACATAATCTCTTTGTGTCCTGGAATGACTATATCAGGGGTGATATTTGTCTCTAATTGGGATATAGACCATGGTTGAAATATTTCCCCTTAAAGTACTTATTGAGTTTAATAGTTAGCTGGTAGGGACAACTATTTGAGTTTCAGGAAGCATAGTAACTTACTAATTTTGACCTTAATGGGATTTTTTTAATTTTTAAATTTTATTTGAGGTGGGCCGACCTGAGGGACAATACCACATCAATTAATGAAAATTGAATGAATGGGAAAGGAAGATAAAATCTTTAAAACCTTCATGTGCAGCGTATGATAGGCCAGGAACTCCATGGACTGCCTTTACTATTTGCTATCTCAGTTCAGGGCATTGGTGCACAACGCCAACAAAGTTATAAACTGTCCCCTACCCAAAGTTCCTGTACTGAAATTGAACTTGGAGAGGCAGTGTTAATGGATTTATTGATAGACAAATCTTCTTTGGTAGGACCTTTATTTTCAAGAATTTTCTATATACTCATTCAGGACTATACCATCCTTGTAGGCCAAGTTGAAGAATAGATTTGTCTTTTTCTTTTCAGCCTTCCTGCTTTTGTTATAGTATAGTGGGATACTCTGTCACAAAAAGTTGCGCGTATCCTCTTTGTAATTTGTGACAACACTAAATCTTTTTAAGTAATATGTCCTGATTAGGATGTCATAGCTCACATTTGGCAGTACTATGGCTGGTGACGTCACTACATTAGACCTGAAATGCAATTGTAGCATGCTGTAAGCCTCAAGTGACTTAGTGGTGTGGGCTCAAACTGTGTCATACTCTTGACAGTAGGCAACGTTGGGTGCAATATTCAGCTTCTTGACTAGTTTGGTGCTAACAATGTTCATAGGTGCCTCACTATCAAAATGATGGCCCATACCTGAACCACATTCACCATCATATCCACATATGTACACTCAGAGTAGGTATCATAATTTTTTATTAAGTTAATAATGAGATGGTTGATCAGCTTCGGGTGTTACTTCAGACTTGAGCAGATCTCTGAAAAACTCTGCTAAAGTATTCATCGGAATGGCCATTTGCACATCATGTAGAAAGGGCATATTGAAGGATCATTTAAGATGGCATTTAAACCTCAATCAATGACGGATTTGGCATAGAGTTTTAAAAAATTGGCCTAATCTTCTTCAGTGGCATCTAGCTGCTTTGACTCCTTTTCTTTAGCTTGGGCGGTAGCCATATAGAATTTTCAGCCAAGATGTGATGCAGGCTACCTTCAGCCAACTCATTGGCCATAAAAAGCTGACTTAGTCAAGTGGAATTTGTTTTAGGGCATTAGTGGAGATAGAAAATTCCGCCTCTAATCCACCAGAACTTTTCCCGCCTTTTCTTCATTATTAATCTTCAGGGCCACATTCACCCCAGGTTTTTTGTCTGCCCGTCTGTAGCACTTACTATAAAAGTGTCCATCGTGTCCACAATTATGCCATTTGATCGCCCTGGTTGCTAATCAGTTTTTTTGGTTTGTAGGTTTATTATTCTTTCCTTGATCGTTTAACTTGGCATTCTTCGGCCCCAAAGACTGGAATTCTGACTGATCTCTGGGCTTAAAAGGGGCGGTAAAGCTATTTTCACACTTTCTCAAATAGTCCGCGAGTCTCAAGGCTCTTATGTTCCAATAAAATCTGAAATCATAACACGCTGCAAGTCATGGTATGGCTTAACAGCATTCTCTATAGAAACTTATGCATCAAATTTGTCTATAGCCTTAGACCTGAGTAGTACTTGAGCCACATGCTAGAACCAATTCATAAAGTCTCTGATGGACTCATTTCTCTGGAATTTAATGTTGAGCAGATCTGTTTTTTGGATCAATATCTTAATGGGCCCTCTGAATTGCTTTATTACCTTGTTTTTTTCATCTTAATAAGACCAATCTTCGCACAATTAGGGCATAACAAGGTCTACACTGTTTGAGTCCAGGCAATTTATAAGAGCTTCCAACTTTGTATTACCAGATCCTCCTCAGATTGATTTTTCAAACAATTTTAGGAATGAACGTACATTTCCGTCTTTGTCAAACTTTGGCAAGTCTAGGTTCTTGAAGTCATCACGACTAGAATCTGCCAGAGAGTCACATTTAATATAGAGATCAAACGTCTTGGGAAATCCTCCATTAAAATTGGCCCATATTAGGTGTAAATGTTATCCAGAGTCAGGATAGAAGCCAAAAGTTTTGGGCATAAAACGAACGTCTGAAATATCAGTTTCAGCACCTGTCTCAATACTTGATGACTCTGCTTTTTGAAAATATTCTGAACTACTAGATTTGAACTCCTTAAATTTAGCCTTGGATAGTTTCCCTAGTCGTTTCTGCCTATATATTTAGGGGATGTGCTAGTCTCCCTTGAAGATTGGTTGAATAATTGCAGCCTTTCCCTTTGAGAATATTAATTTATTTTTAAGGCTCTCACATTCCTTTCTGTATGCAACTTTAAAAGCCAAAATATACTTGACATCTTTAGGCAGATCAGCAACTCAGCATTAGCCACAGATAGCTTGGTTTAGAGCTCTTGCTTCACTTTGAAAAACTCAACTTTGATTTTCAAAGATAACACTGTTGACCAAAGCCTTGAGAACACATCATGGATTTTAGAAAAATCCTCCTCATAATTCAGCCTTGATGACATTGTGGCGATTTCCTCAATGTTATTTTGTAAACTGCCCCTCTATGTTCAGACATATTCTTTGAAATTAATATGCATTGCTTTTGTTCAGATGATTTCTGTGAGAAGAAGTGGTATCTTTGTCAGGCGTTTATTCTGAGAAGACAAAAATTTGGAGTATCTCCAATTTCTGGCAGCATTTATAGATATTTTGAATCCACTCACTGGTCATTACATGACGAGTGAGAACTTCAGCTGCATAGTAGGAACTCTAATATTGAGATGTTCTCCTAAAGTATTCAGTATTCTATGAGCATCATTTACAGTCTCTGTATTGGTAACGGTGGCTTTTTTGACTTTGGTGATGCTAGAATTCAACTTATCAATTAGTTTAGATCATCAAGATCGCTCTTCCGCTTGAACTCTGTATATCTTCATAAGCTTTATATTCTGATGATCCAGAATCCTCTGGGTATGCTTAATGGATGGCTGTACAAAACTGACTAAAACTAATTGAGAGCTTGTGTACTAGTAAGGCGTCTGTTCAAAATTGCTACTGTTGCTTCTCAGTATTGCATGTAAATATCGACCTTAAAGTCATAATCCTTCAGGTAAAAAACAGACCAAAGGATGAGTCCATCTGAGATGTACTATTCTGTATTAATGAAAGAGGGTCTCCATCATCTCCTTTACACTGTCTGAGGTATACTTATTAGGACCTTTTGAATCCACATGCCCTCCACCCGCCATGATGAGATCTAAGGTTTACAAAGTACTATCCTCAGTGTTTTGGTGAGCAGTGCTAAATTACTTTATGATTTCTTAATCACTGGTTTCCATATCATTATCATCAAATCTTCTGACATCTTCTGCTTTATATCTAATTTGGTTGTTCATATTAGGTTGTGTACTGCAGATTTAGTGAGCCCATCTAATCAAGTTTGAGTTTTTACTCGCTTGTTAGATATAATTCTGCTTTGATAGTTGAGAGGAGTTTTGTCCAAATTATCCTCAGATCTACTTAGTCTCATACAGTATATCCTAACCGTCCTGAGGCCAACAAAGCTTTTAAAATTTAAATAAACTCTTCTGGTCTCTTCTGGATATTTTTCCCTCTATAATGGGATTAATACTGACGTAGGTAATAATGACAAGCTAACATTAACGCTTCTATACACTTCTTAAAATGATGATAGAGTTAATTTGAAGATCATATAAGATAATCTGATATAAGTTTGAAAGGTGATGATTTTATTTCAATTCCAAGCGCCAGGATTTTATACCTCTAAGGCATTTCCTGGACATACTTCTACTAGATGAAACTACTAAAACCATTCCAGTTCTCTATATATTATGACAGTGGTTATTAATTTCCCCAATTTAATTTGGCCCCTGAATTAACTTAAATTCAACTGTTTCAAACTGATTGATGGTACTTTTTTATTATTTGAAGAATTGTAAGCATAATAGCACCTAACCAGTGTATATTCGCTATTCAATCAGCCTGATTATGTTTCCTCATACAGCTGATGAAATACGACAAACTGGGGAAAAGTTAATATAAATTGAAAATAATGACGCACCTTCATTTGAGAAATTGGCAGGCCTCTTGGAGTACTGGTACTCCCTAACTGAGCCATCCATGTGAAAGTACTATTCTAAAGATTACAAAGTTTGACATACATAAAAACCATTATATATTAATCATAATTGCATTAAACTTGAGAGTGCATTTAAGTTTATTCTGTAAACCCACTTGATTCACCTAATTGGATCCCATAAACTGCCATCATATTATATAGTAGCTATTATTAGCTATGATAATTAGATTTTCATGCAATCAAGGTGTCTTAAGGTTAATCTGGTTTAACAGATTATGCAGATAAATTAGAATGGATCAAGGGATCCATTAGTTGGATTAATCTAACAGAATTAGGGTTTTTGTGAAGGGTTATTTTTGTGTTAATTATCAAAATATAACAGTTTTATGCCCCAATACCCTGCTTTTATAAATGGTAACCTAAGTAGTACTATACTACTTGGCGGATCCCTGAAACCCCACTGGAACAATCCCTCATCATTTATTTTTGTCTTCCAGTGCTTTGGATTTAGCACTTTTATCGCTTCTCATTCCATTGATAAAAATTACTCTTAGTCACCCCATGCCAGTGTATAACATAAGTAAAGGAATCGTTAGTACTTTATCTAGGACATGTAAATAAATTTTCTAAGGTCAGTAATTTAACACTTTTTGATAATAAAACTTTTGATCTTTAGCTTTTGGTTAATAGACCAATTTGGATGTCATCAATTTCATATACAGTTTTGGAGGGTTGCTTAGTAACTATATAAGCATCAATGAGAGCGCTGGTAAAATTATGATATCTAGAGAGAATTGAAAAGGATAGGAAAATTTTTTTAGAAGTTAAAAAGTATGAAGTTATATAATAATTATAATAGAAAGCCCCATGAGCCTTTGCCAGTATTTGATACTATAAGGTGCTCGTTAATGTACTTAAATAAAACCACTATTGTTAAAATTTGTCTCTCTTTTTGTGAGTTTTTGGTCAAAGTACTGTTTTCTTACAGTACTTTGAGTTGTTGGTGATTAACCTGTGCATTTGGGATCCAATGTCTTTGCACCAATCTCAACAGCGGAAACCATCACCAAAAAATAGACTAATAATTCAAAAATCTTTGAAAGGCTTCATTTATTAAGCTATAAAAAATTTACCAGAAAATTCGAATAAATTAGCTTAATCTACAATGAGATGGATTTTTTGGGCAATTATAAAATTGAAAAAAATCCCCAGCTTAACCAGATTATATAGCTCATACATCATTTTCATCTAACTCCTAGTATCAACATTATCTTGGAATTTTTCGGATGAAGATGTCCACCTTTACTAAGCAATGAGTTGTTTCATTTGAAGGAATATTGTTTATGGCCCCATGTGGGCCATGCTTCAATTCAAGCAGATTTAGGTGGTCCTTTCACTGAATTACTATAAACAGTATCTGTATCTAAGAAAAACTAGGGTAGCTTCAATCTCAAATTAGTCATGGCCAATAATCCCTCTTTTGCCTATATCTGAATTGTACTTTATCATCTTGTTTGATTTGGCTCCATTCTAATTAGATACCATAACAATCATCAACCAAATAAATCCATGCACCTTAATATCAATCAGTCATTTAGTGCCAACTCAGATTTGCTTCCAGTTTCTGTTTTGATTAGGCCAATATTACAAGCCAGTGTTACTTTGAAACAATTAACTATCAGGAATCGTGAACCTGTTAAGCTCCCATATGAGGAAATAGAAAGCAAAGTGTCTGATGCCCTTGCTGAGACCCTTAACCCTGACGATTTTGACAATATATTAGAGCGAGATATTCTAGGCTACGCCCTTTATTTTGACAGTCAAATTATTCATAGTTGACCACAAAGCTACTGGCGTCCCCTGAAATACATCGTTCTTTTTGCTTCTAGTTCCAGGAAGCTTTCAGCTGTTGCCTTCAAGATGCCGTTTGTTCAAGCACAACTACCTTATCTTGGGCGCTTCACATCAATATCCCCCTATTGGATCTGATCTGAGGCATGATTCACAACCACCCTCCAGTATTTATTGCACCATGACAGCCCACATGTCCAACGTTCTCAATGAAGCTCATTCGCAAGCACTCAAGACCAATCTTCCCATGCTGGTGCCATATAGAGATTACTTGGATTCTACCAAGTGACTCTTCATTTGTTGCTGTTTTCCTCCCTGAGATAGAGTATTGCGCTTAGCTAGTGCAGACATTCAGATTTTCTCTTCCCCTAATTTTTTTTCTTACAAGGCTCATCTCCCACTCAAAAAAGTTTGTTTCAGGTTGGTTTAGCCCTCGCTAGTGCTTGCTCTTAAATCAATTTTGATAACTTTTTCACTACTAATATTCATTCTTCCTCTCAAGATGTCATGAAAGAGTCAAGTAAGTTTAGATTTTCTTTCCAGATGGGGTGCTAAAAACCCAAAAGGTGAGTTATAATGACAGGGGCACTGCTGATGAAAAGACGTTTAATGGCTATGAGATAAGTAAATAATTAGCACTGATGTGCCGCACGTGTGAAAAGCAGCCCAGTAAAAAGTCAGGATGTTGCAGCTCCAGGGCCCACGGGCCTGGCGTGGGAAAGTTCAGGATTAGATTAGGTGGTTTGGATTTCCCTAAGGGCTACTTTGAATGGTGATATTAGTGAGGGTGCAGATTCTCAACTGGAGCAGGGGAAATTTTTGCCCATAAAATGCCAAAATATTGGTGGCGGATTGCCTTGCTCAATCAGGGAAAGTTTAGAAAAGTTTTAACATGGTAGGCTAAATTAACTGCAGGAGGCAAAAAGGTCCTTAACATTACCGTGATGAATCAGTTATTGCGCGCCTTTTAATTCCACATTAAGGGTGTCATGGGTTCTGAAATATACAAATTTAAACATAAAATGGATTTTTGGTAAGATTATTATCAATCAAATTAAAAAAAGACTATTGGCTATCAATCCTCCCAATGTGGTTTACTTTTTTAGTTGGATGTTCAATTATATAATAGCTTATGAAACACATGAGATTTGTATTTGATTTTGCCTAACCTGTCATAACTTTTTGTGGGGGGAAACTGTTAAATTGTAACAGACTCTGAAAGTTTTAGTGGCAGGCCAAGTCATCATTGGTTTGTCCACAGATGCTCAAATTGCAGTTTTTGTCATTATTACAATGATTTAAGCAGTAACGTCTCATTTTACAGGTAATGGGTGCCTCCCAGGACCACCTCATGTAGGAATGGTCCCAAGTGGTCAGGAACGGGTTATTGGATGCCCACCTACCCGCACCTGATTGATCTGGCGTCTGTTTGGCCATGTGGAATTAGGCAGAATGCGATCTCAATGCCAAAGGGGTAGGTTTGATACTGATGGCTACTTTCGCTGATGACCTGATGCTGTCAGTTGTTTTTGCCAATGGTTTGATGCTGTTGGCTTTATTCACCAAAGGGCAATGCTTTCAGACTTTTTGGCCAAAGGAATGACGCTAGCTATATATGTCCCTTCACCTCATGCTGCTCCCAATTTTTCTGAAACCTTGACGCAGATTCCTCAATGCATCATACCAATTCCCCCAGTTTTTAGTACAGGGGGTGGTGTCAGAATTCTTAAAGGGTAAACCATTACCCACCACTCATCCACAACATGGGCGAGGTCACCCTGGGAAATGAGGAGATCATCTGGACTTCTTAAACCTTTTTTGGATGGTAAAGTGAAAAACACTCATTCAAGAATAGGGGATGCTCCCAAATACTTACATCATCCTTCCCTTTTTTCAAGGGGAGCACTACCACCAGGGAACTGAATGAGAGCCACGTTTTTGTGTTCTTTGGGTAACTTGATTGCCATCAGCATCACAAAATTTGGGGGAAGGCATGGAGCATAGGGATGGGTAGCACGGAAAGCCTCAACAAGCTCTAAGCAGTTAGCACAGTATCAAGAGCCAACCTAGCTATATTTGTAAGCTGGACAGCCTTTTTAGGCGACTATGGTTAAACTGATCTGCAGGAGTGTCAGGAAGCCAAAATAGCATTAATTTGATCTTTATCCATGTCCTCAATCACAATGGGCTTGGATTCTGATGGGATTGTCCCCTTGAACGTGGACAACTGTAAGACATGTAAGATGGGATGTGGCTTCCAGTGTGCTGACAAATATAAGTGGAAAGCGCCATTCCTCAGGTCATATTTCACAAAAACGGGGCATGAGAATTTTCTCAAAACCTTGCACGAGGACAAGTGCATGCGCAAGTGCTACAAGTCAAGACGTGTGAACCTACCTTTATCTCATGCGCCAAGACGCTTCCACTCTGCAAACTGTTTATAATCACTAATGCATTGGTCAAGTGTTCCTAAACTAAGTACTGGGTGGCATAAAAGTGCAGAGCATGTTTAGCTGCAGCTGCGCTTCCAGATGAAGGCACAGGCTAACTGAGAATGGCAGGTTATACCTCAGGGTAGCCTCATTTGGGGAGAGACATGTGGATGCATGAGTTCCGTTATAGTATGCAAACTGGGTAAGCAGAAGGGCGTCCTCCCAGATATACTGAGCAGATGCTGCGTAGCACAGCAGGTACAGTTCCAAGCTCTGTTTGACCCATTAATTTTGAACATCTGACTGTGGATAGTATGCATCGGAGCAACAGGGAGTAATTTCAAAATTGCTAAGAGTCTATTTTAAAACTGTGCCATAAACTTGGTAACACGGTCACTAATGATTTCCCAAGGGATTCTAAACATGAGAGAACGTTCTTCAAGAACATGCGGGCAACCATCTAGTTCATGCGGGCAGTTCCTAAGAGGTGATGGCGGAGGAGCATGGGATAAAATGTCAAATTTAGTGAATCAGTCTAAAACCACCATAGCTGCTGTGAACCAATTAAAGCTGGGAAGCTTGACAATAAAATCAACGGACATCAACGTCCACTGCCCCTAGGTCTGCTGCAAAGGGTAAAGGAGGCCATTCTTTCCAAATCAGTTCAATTTGGCCCACGTAAACGTTATGCAGTTAGTGATCTAATACAGAACATTCTTTAGCAGGCCTGGCCAGTGAAGGTGTGCTTTACTACTTCTATGCATTTCTTTCACCCTGGTGACCAACTGCAGGGGGATCATGATGATCTTATATGACTTTGGTCCAGAGGAGAGGAGGAAATCACAAACGCAACATCAACTGGATAACCCCTTGGCCAGACAATAGAGTGAATGTTTTGGAGCTGAAGGTGACAACCGCTCCAAAAGTTTTACCCTCTCCACACATGACACCTGCGCTGCTAAGACCCCTGAAAGGGCGCATTTAAACCTAAATCTGCTACTGAAATCACAGGAGGAGCAATGGCCAAAATCTGGGTTGGCAGTATAACCATAAAAAGGTCCGCCTCATCCGTTTCAGATGGGCAAAGTGCAAGATTAAGCTAAAAAAGTTAGGAAGTAAATTCATTGCTCCCATTACAAACCCATAAAAAATAAAGCTGCACAAGTCTCAGAAGGTTTGAGCCTGTCAGTGCATTAACTTAAGCAGTTTGTAGAAATGTAGGAGTGCTTGGTGCAAAGTCTGCACAGCCAACTTGTGATGAGCCCTTAAGAGTTACCGCCAGTGGGTCAAGGCTAACGCCACGGCAGTCAGCTCCTTGTTGTAGATGGCCCAGGATTGTTCTATGGGGGAAACTTTCGATAAAAGTATGCAATTGGATATTCTAACCCATTGTGCTCTTGAAGCAGGACAGCTCCCACCACAATGGAAGATGCATCACTTGCAACAATGTAGGGTTTAAAGAATTACACATGCTTAAAGGATGGTGGTGACAAGAACACTCCTTTATTGAATCAAATGCCTACTGACACTTGGGTGTCCAGAGGAAGAGAACAATTTTACCCATGAGCAGATGCAGTGGTGCATCCAACTGCAACTGTGAGGACTCAAAGTTTTCAGGAAGAATATGGTACCCAATAAATTTCTCAGTTGCTTCTAAATTGTTGGAGTCAGTAACTCACGGATGGCGTCCAGTTTACTGGGCGGAATGGCGTAACTATCTTTTTAGGATGAGATTACCTAAGAAAGCAACTTTTTCACAAAAAATGGCATTTTAAAGGCTTGACAAACAAAATGCCTTATATAGGACAGCGACCACCGCCTCCTATTTTTTGAAGCTGTTTTTGAGAATGGGAGCGTACAGGATATCATAAAGATATGTGACCTGGCAGGATAATTGAATATCACCTAGAACACTATCAATCATCCTTTGGATTTTGCAGGCGCGTTCTTCAACCCAAAAGGCATCAAAATTGAAAATATGCCTTGCCTAGTAAGATAGTGGTAAGACATTCCTGGCCTTCTACAACCCAAATTTGATTAAAAGCGCTTACCATATTAAGTTTCAAGTATATCCTGAATTAAAATTTGCTTTACCAATTGCCTGATTCACGAAAGTAGGTAGTGGTCATGAATAGTTATATTGTTGAGGTGGCCGTAATCCACACAGAGGAGAAGTTAACCACCTGCTTTTTTGGAAAAGACAATGTGTGAGGTAACTGGGGATGTCTCCTTGAACAGCAACCCCTTTTTCACCATGCCATCTAACCATGCATCAAGAGCAACTCTCTCCTCCATGACATCGAGTACAATGGGCAGTTTATATCACCACATCCACCTTTTTGAAAATATAATTGATTCCACATATTGGTAAGGCGGTTAGACTCTCAGAAATAAAAAATGCTCTGGTAGCTCATAAGTGCTGCGGGAAAATCTGGCGGAAGAGCCACTGGGAAAAATGAAGTCATGATAGAATCTCAGCTTAGAGATTTAATGAGAGTGTCAAGCAGTGGCAATTTGCCCTCCACCATACATTAACAAATGACAGCATTTTAGAATCTAAGTGGATTCTCATATGCTGACAACGCCACCTACCTACACCCAAAATTACTGTGAACATGAGGTCAGAAATCACCGAGAAGAGATTTCAAAAACTAAACTGGTGAACTGAGAAAAGCGCTGGACGCCATACTTTGAAAAATGGATGGGAGGATGAAGATGTGACTAAAATCTCTGGCCCCAAATCCAAGTCTAATTTGAGCCGCTGGGCTAAACTCCAGACTCATGAAGTTACCCAATATACCTTTGTCAACCAGGGCCTCAAAGGAAACCTGGATACCTTGATTCTAATTCCCTTGGGTAATATAAAGTAGATGTAATTCTATTTATTAGCGGTTGCACTTGATTCTGCTGACAAAGTAGAAATTTTAATTAAAGCAAATAGGAAGAACAGGTTTTACAGGAGAGAATTTGGTGTAGAAAAGGGGTTGGATCACATACTCCCCTAATTTGGTCTTCCGCCAACTGAGGGGAAAGTGAGCTGGGGATAACCATCCCTGTGGAAAGGGTCACGTCGGCCCCTAGAACCAATATGGATAATTATTTGACATTGGGTTCAAAAACCAAGGCCAAGTTAGAAAAACTAATCATGAAGTTACCACTTTTGTGCAGGAGCTGTGGCGTAGTATCATACTAACTGATGTCACTTCCATACAGATCTGTTCCATTGTCTCCATAGGGGATGATCAAGTAGCGTGGTTGGTAGAGACCAAATCCAATGAGCTCAGAAAAAGTCTTGGATGACATTCAAGTGAATGTCAAGCAATGGGCCTTGCTCACGGAAGGCTTCAATAAAGGAATCCCAGAAAGGGGCTGTTAGATTTTGATGGTTAAATTGAAAATAAATTCTTTAAGAAAACCATCAATGCTGATAGATTGCTCCAATTGATGGATCCTTTGATCCTTCTGAATTCATCTGCATTATCTGATAAATCAGATTCAACTCATAACTGCTCTGATTGCATCTGAGATGCCCAATTATTGTAGCTAATAATAGCTATGATATAATTATATTATGGCCAAATTATAGGTCCACTTGGTTGCAAAGTGGTCCCATGGCATTAACTAAATTTCAAATCATAAATTAGTGCACTAATCTTAATGCACTAAGGCAGAATATGGTTTGATTAGTGGTATCAATAATTAAGCACTTAAACATGGACGTCCCAAATATGGGCATACTTGGTGCTATTGAGGGGCCTGCTGACATCCCAAATTGGGGTGCGTCATCTTTTATGGTCATATATGTTTTATTTCCCATTTATTGTTAGACGTCAAGTTATGATGTAGCTCTAATTGGGAAGATTTTGATGTTAAGCTCGCAACCCAAAATCGTCCCAATTATGAGAGTAAAATTGCTTTCAATCAGGCTGAAATGATTGTTATTTTAGTCAATTCATGGGCTGAATTGACTTGGGGATTTTTCATAATTATTGCCATGACCAGAAGAGGATTGGCATAATATGAATAAACTCATCTATTAGATGATTTTGGCCAGGAGATGCCCAAGAGGTATATAATACCAACGCCTGGCCAATTAATAAAACATCAATCAATCATCATTTACCATTTAAATATTAATCATTAATAACTACTATTGCTTAGTTTATTAATTATTGTTATCCATCTGTCATCTGTCTGATATTTGTATCTTTTTCTGTTATGTCTATATTAGATAGCTGTGTGTTTATTCTTCCCAAAGAGAAGTACATAGTTGCCTGCTGGAGAAGAAGTGCCAATTATAGAGGAATAAAATCCTGATTTTGTACTAAGACAGAAGGTCTTGTAATTGTTGTTGCCAGTAGACTTTGTAACGGTGAGCATACTGGAGTTACTTGGCTATTATTGAGGATTATCAGAGAATCTAATTCCTGATTACAAGCAGGAGTTTCATTTGAAAAGTGAGTTTATATCCTCAATTTCATTGTTAAATTATTTTAGATTGCACCATCGGCTGATAACTTAACAGGGGCTTTAGCAACTATGGATAAAAAATGGAACAGGCATTTAAAACGTGAAACAGGGAATTTCAAGGCTGCTTAAACTAAAGTTTTAAAAGAGGTGAGGTCTCCTGCCCAAATGAGGTTCATAAAAAACCTTTCACCCATTAGCAGGCATCATCTTCAACTGCATCAGAATGGCCACGTTCTGCTTAGTACTTGACAGTATAGCGGCACTGTTCAGTGCGATTACAGACTGCATCTGCAGCTTGGTGAGATATTGAGGACCTGATTAACAAACTCATAGGAGGAACCTACCAAATCTACTCCTTAAAGGTAGGTTAGGGAAAGTGAAGGCCAATGGGATAGTACAGCCATGGAGAAATTCTTCCAATCCCATCTTGGTGCTGCTCAAAAAATTGGCAATCAACGAGACAAACAACAGAAGGCAAGCTACTGACTGAACATTCATCTATTAGATTGTAATCACTTCTGCGCACATCTCAAAGAGGAGGGCAGAAATGCTGGTAACAATGGACAATCAAGTATGGCAGGAAAACGGCAGATGAAGTTTAGACTGGCCTGCCAGTTGGGGTGTAAACCACCCAAAAGCCAATTGTAAAAAATTACTTAGGAGTTGATTATTGGTCATCAACCCAGTAACCTTTTTACTGCACAGGTTTAGTTTCCTCGTGCACCTTGCGTTTTAAAGAATATATTATTTGATAATAGTATAAGAGACTATTATCTGTAGTTGAGTTATAACTACTATCAGGCCCAAAGCTTCGACCAGTACTTCTGATTAAATACTTGATAAGCTGTACTTGTAAGGATTCGTTCCCTGTATTACTGTCCACCCAATCTTTGTCAAGATCTCCTAATGACAGTCTCTTTCAGCCCAACACACAGTTGGCAGCTATCTCTGAGTTGTGGTCCACTTCATTTCTAGATCCCCACTTGGATCTCTACTCTTCTCTCTAAGAGTCTTCCAATTATTGCCTTCATAAATAATATCCTTGAGATGGAACTTCACACTGGATGCTGATAGTCTAACTATAACCAAATCTACAACAAAACTAATAATGTTCTAATGTCTGTACATATGCGTTTTAATGTTTGCTTTTATTATAGTAAATCCTAGGGAATTTATAGGGGATTCGGCCATCTAACCCTCAGTTGACCCCTCTTCAATGAAATGGCAGCTGTTGCCATTGAATCACCATTCCTCATCTTGGCAACGATGGTCTTCCCCATCCTGGCTAGGATTCCATCATTGGACATCCTTGAGACCTCAAACAGAAAGAGTCAGAAAACGTGTCCCTAACGTTTTCCTCTTGATCCAAGCAAACCAACCATAATTGGTTAGCGACCTGCTTAGGTAATGGTACTTGTTACCCATTATGGCCAGTCACTTCACCAACAAATGATTTGCTAATTGCAGGCGGCATCATTTGCCTCACAACTCACTACTCATTCCCAATCAGTTAGTGATGAAACCTGACCAATCCCAATCAGTACACCTGATAGTTAATCACTATCAGATTCCCCTATTTCGTCGGCCACTCCACCTAATGAGATATTAGGTATTCATCCTGATCGATCCCTGATGGATATGACCAGGCAAAAATCCCAAAATCCCCCAAATGTAGTTCTTCCAAAATTTGGGCCAACTGAAAACTGTTTCACTTCACTTTTAGGGAATTTTCCCCTAGTGACACCAGGTAATCTAGCAGGCTGGGAATATGGGCAAAAATCCCAACACATCCCCCTCTTGCCTAGATTTCCAGCAAAAAAGGACTGGGGCATGGGAACACCGCTTTGGACACCTGGTCAAATACTTCATTGGTTCAAGTGGAGTACACTCATCAATACTCAATGCTGCTCAGGATGACCTTTGGCATACAGCATTCCTCCTCTTCCTCCTCACTACTGCCTACTCAGAGCGCGGTCCCCATGACCTCTTGTCTTGCTGGGCTGATCATTTTACTCAAGACTATATTATTTCTGGGATCCTTTTTTCCCCCATCAGAGTATATGACTGGCTGTCATATTCAGAATTCTTGGTCCAGCGTCCTTGAATTCCTGATTCTCTCCTTTTCCTAGACAGGATACTCTTGCCATCAATGTTCGTTTTGTGGCTTGATTAAGAATACATATTTCTATTTGCCCTCGTTATTTTGCTCATAACCTCTTGGCTGTAAGTCATTCTTAATTTTCCCTTGGAAAGCTTATCTCATTAATTCTGAGATTAATTTCCCCAAAATTGGAGCCTAATGGATTATAGAGTGCATAATGTCAACTTCTATATAAGTCTGACAACCCCCCTTTAATCCTGCTCATATGTCAAACTCTGAATCCCGCTACCAACAGCTTCTTAACAGTCTGTCAGATTTGGACCTCTGCCTTTTCATGCAGATGAGTCAGGATGCTCAACAGAACCTCTTTTATGGTCCCTTAAGGACTCATAAGCCTAGTCTGGTGCAAGCGGCTAGTCCTTCCATCAAATTACTGGAAATGGTTGTTAGATTTTGATGGTTGACTCAAAAATAAACCCTTTGAGAAAACCATCAATGCAGATAAATTACTTCCATTGATGGATCCTTTGGTTCTCACAATTCATCTACATAATTTGATAATCAGATTCACCTCATAACCACTATAATTGTGTCTGAGGTGCCCAATTATTGTAGCTAATAATAGCTATGATATTATTATATTATGGCTGATTATGGGTACACTTGGGTGCAAAGTGGTCCCACAGCATTAACTAAATTGCACCTCCTAAATTAGTACATTAATTTTAATGCACTAAGGTGGGAGTTGGGTTCAATTTAATGAAATTGATAATTAATCACTTAAACATAGATGTCCTGATTATGAGTGTACTTAGTGCTATTGAGAGGCCTGCCAACATCCTGAATTGGGGTGCATCATCTTTTATGATCATATATTTTTTATTCCCCATTTATTGTTAGATGTTGAGTTATAATGTAGCTCTAATCGGGAAGATTTTGATGTTGAGTTCAAAACCCAAAGTCGTCCTGATTATGGGCATAATTAGTGCTATTGACAGGCCTGCTGACATCCCAAAATTGGGGTGCATCATCTTTTATGATCATATATTTTTTATTCCCCATTTATTGTTAGATGTTGAGTTATAATGTAGGGACCATCTAGTACTAAAAAAAAAAATGGGAAGATTTTGATGTTGAGTTCAAAACCCAAAGTCGTCCTGATTATGAGAGTAAAATTGCCTCCAATCAGGCTGAAATGATTGTTATTTTTAGTTAATTCATGGGCCAAATTGACTTGGAGATTTTTTTCATAATTATTGCCATGACCAGCAGAAGATTGGCATAGTATGAATGAACTCATCTAATAGATGAGTTTGGCCAGGAGATGCCTGAGAGGTATATAATACTGGCACCTGGCCAATTAATAAAACATCAAATAATCATCATTTACTAATTTATTGGTCATTAATAACTACTATCACCTAGTTTATTAATTATTATCTATCTGTCATCTGTCAAATATTTATATCTATCACCGTTACATTTATATTAGATAGTTGTGTGTGTTTATTCTTACCTAAGAGAAGTACATAATTGCTTGCCAGAGAAGTAATCCCAATTATAGAGGAATAATTTCCTGATTTTGTACTAAGACAGAAGGTCTTGTATTTGTTGGTGCCAGTAGATTTAAGAACGGTGAGCATACCAGAGTAACTTGGCTATTATTTGAGGATTATTGGAGAATCTACTTCCCAATTATGAGCAGGAGTTTCATTTAAAAAGCAAGTTTATATCCTCAATTTCACTGTTAAGTTATTTTAGCTCAAACCATCAGCTGAAAACTTAACATTTTGGTGCTCACTCAAAGAAAAAACAACTACTTTAATATGAAGATGGATGATCAGCTTTCAGAATTTGCCTGAAATTACAGTGACAATGAAATGGAAACAAGCAATGTTCAGTTTATTGAACATTTTACCTCAAATTGTTTTGACAATGAAGAGGGAACAGGTACACATAAGAGCTAATAGTGACTGGAACAGGCCCAACTTTACCTTCTAATCCAGCCGAGTTTACCCAGGCTAACATCAAGTAAATGCTGGAAACCCTGTTTCGAGGCTACCAGGTTGGTTCTTCACCAATTGACCCAAGCTTTGGTCTATTTTATTACATGAAGGATCAAGCACTGAAGAACAAAATTTATCAAAAATATAGAGAAGCCACCATGGCTGGTTTGGCCCAAAGACTTCAGGAGAGTCAGACCAACACATATGAATATTTAGTTAATTTTGTGCAACCATCTATTAAGCATGCTCAACGCATCTTTGCACATCAAAATCTTGAACTTTCTCACATTCACCGTATTCAAGATGAGGAACAGTCAGCTCATGTTTGCTTATTAGAGAAATTAGCTAGTTGCTTTGCAGAAGTGCGCAAAGCAATCATTTCAAACACTGGAGCTGCAGCAGAAGCCCATGGCTGAATTGATGAGTTGGTAGCTCAACTTAATGAAGGTGTCCTAAAGATAGCTACACAAGTGCAGAACAATTTGGGATTCTCAAGTCAGTGGAAACAGGATATCACCAACCACTGCATCAGAATTGAGACACAGTATAATTATGTTGCAACCAATACAGAAAACCTTCTCCAACAGGGTCAAGATTCAAGAAAAACCCTTAGAGAGTTGGAGGAAAAATATGTCACTTTGGAAAATTATATTCGAACAGAATTTTCAGCTACGCAGAGAGATATTGAAGCTTTAGCCCAGTTACCTCTTACTACAGTAGAACAACTGGATAATTCAGATATCAAGGCTGAATTGGCCAACGTATGGTCAAGTATTTCTGAACTTCATACTTCCAATACAATTTTATTTAATGAGAAATTAACATGGAGAGTCAACTGGCACTTGCTAAAACAAGGATGTCAAGGATGTCAAGAATGTCAGAAGAAATAAAGTCACTTTTGGCCCAAGTGACATTAGCTGAAGCAGATCTCTCAAGCCAACAAGGAAATCGAGTATCTTAAGACTAGTAGTTGCAAGTGTGCAACCAGTCTTGGGGAGAGGTTGACAAAGCAGCTCTAAAGGCACGCCAAAGTGCACTTAAGAAGCCACATCAGTCCCAATTTTGGAAAATAGAGTTGAGCAATTCGAAAGATTATCATGAGGCAGATGAAGATTATGGGACAGATGTATCAAATACACGAACCATTCCATGAGTTCTTACTTCTATGCCCACTCCAAGTCATTCACATCATCCCATTCTTCCCAAAGGTTCCCCAAGTTGGTCAAACTTAAGAAGAGAAACTGCCTCTCCAATTAGGGACTCAGGCAGAGATGACTTCAAACCACTTAACTTGCCAAAATTTAATAAAGATGGCAATGTATACTCTATCTTGAAGCTGTTTGAGAGGCTATGCAAGGAGCGTCTGATCATGCAAAGGTGACAGCGCTTATCAATTGTCTGGACTCACACAGCGTAGACCTAGTAATGCCCTACTTAGGGGAAGATTGGTCTTATAATGAGGCCCAACAGGCCATCATTAAGGAATTCAGTGGGCCCAAAAAGCTGTCAACATGAAAGACAGAACTCTTAAATATCGAGTTTATACCTAATGAGTCTATCAAAGAGTTTGCCAATCAATTTTACCATGAAGCTCAAGTACTCCTTGGATCAACCATTATGACCAAATATGATGCATTAATCGCCATGGAACATGCTGTACAGCCATATTGTGATTTGGAATGAGTAATGATTCCTGTTTTTGTGATATAAAGACAAATAGACTTGTAGACTATTTACGCCGCTGTGCAAGAAGCTTTAATGCTCCAGATCGGCCAAACAATCTGCAATGGGTATGCACTCAATATAAAATTAGTAATATGAGCCACAGTCAAGAAAGAAATGGGAATCTCAAGGAGCAGAAACTCAACTATCCCAAATCTAGTGCTATCACTTGTTATCATTGTGGTAGAAAGGGCACATCACCAGCAAGTGTTATGCCCAAATAGATGGGAAAACAGGAATCAATGTGGCTTACAAAGTTGAAGAGGGCACAGATTTGGGAAAAGGGCATGTGGAGTAGAGGCGGAATGTTCTACTACCACCCATCATGCTGAAAACATTTCTCCCAATCCTGACAAATTTTTTGTGTCTGATTCGATTGGTGAAGATTCATTACATCGTGTTATGGCTGACAATGTATATATGGTTACAACCAGATCTCGAAAAGGCCAAAAATCAGGTGAAGCCTCAGAAGAGGCCCAAATAGAGGTGGCCAAACCATATGCCAAGCAAATTATGGACCATGGCCTTGATCCTCACACTACCTGCTTTCATGACCTGCCCTCCCTAAAAGATGTACTGGTCACAATCCCTATGCAGACTCTGGCGGAAAACTTCCCTGAAATATGTTCTTGCCTCAAATCACACTTGGAGTCCGGCAACTCTGAATCTATTCAATTAATAAACACTTCTGAACCATACTCTGAGTGTACATATGCCGATATTGCTGTCAATAAGGTCTGTGTTCAGGCCATTATTGATAGTGGAGCCCCTTTAAATATTGTCAGCACTAAGTTGGTGAAGAAGTTGGGAATAACCCCAGATGTTGCCCACTATCAAGAATATGGCACTGCAGGAACACATACCACCAGAGCTCTTGGGGCATATAGTGCCTTGCCTATAAGATTTGGGTCTATAGTAGTGTCCACTCCAGCTATAGTCTTGCCAAATCAGAGCTATGAGGTCTTTATTGGCACTGATTCTATGAGAAGATATGGAGTTTTTCACTAGCCATAAGGATGATACCTTAACTATTTTGAACCAAACCATCCCAATTTATTATACAAAAAATGCGAATTTGGGACTAAAGAAGCCTAATCTGTTCATTAATCTGGCCTATCAAGACGGAATAATCCCTATCAAATACCATAAATAAAAGCGTTGTGTCAAGGCCTTGCCAACGCAAATCCATGAGTTTAAGGGAATACCCCTCCGAGAAAACAAGGAGCTAACTCTGGACTCAGGAATGCAGGCAGTAGTCCCGACTGGGCTAACAATTCAAATCCCAGAAGGACTTTATGGCGAAGTTTTTCAACCGTGGTCCCAAACTTGACTTGAACCTAATGTGGCACCTGGAATAATTATTCCTGGACATCAAGAAATTAGTGTCCTCTGTGCAAACATGCAGAATCAGCCAATCTATAAAAAAGGCACCAGGTGGTTGCCTATCTCCATTTGATCCCTATAACGGAGATTGAATCTTTCCACAATTTTGGAACCCTGTATGAGCTAGGGCTTCCTGATGATGAGTTGGAATATGTGCATAATGTCCTACCTGTGGCCAATTTAGTGGAACTAAATGATTAGGAAAAGGACCAAGTTTGGGGGTTATTCAAGAAATACCATGAGATATTTGCTAAGGATGATTTTGACCTTGGATGTGTGAGAGGAGTGATCCATACGATAGATACTGGGGACCATTTACCTATCTGATTGAGGCCAATTAGACATTTAAAAGCTGCTGAAGAAGTTGTGTCAAAGGAAATTAAAGAACTTCTTGACCGTGGCATGTTGATGCCATCTAAGAGTCCATGGGCTGCTCCAATTCTCATTGTAAAAAGAAAGATGGGAGCAACCAGGTTGTTATTGACTACTGGAAGCTTAAATAACATTACAAAAGGATTCCTATCCTCTTCCGCGAATTGACGATGCCCTAGACAGGCTTGGGGGTGCAAAGTTCTTCTCAGCGATGGATTTAATTAGTGGGTATTGGCAAATTGATCTGCCCGAAGCTGAGCGAGCAAAAGTGCACCATTATTACCTAAGAAGGGTTATTTCAACCAGCAACAAGGATGCCCCAAGGACTCTGCAATGCTCCAGCTACCTTCCAGAGAGTGATGGACACCATACTGGGTGATCTTAAATTATCATGTGTACTAGTATATCTAGATGATATAAACATATTTAGTCGTACCTTTGATGAACATCTGGAACACCTGAAAGAGGTTTTTAAGAGGTTAGCAGATGCAAACTTGAAGATCAAGCCAGGAAGTGTCAATTCTTTAAGGACCAGCTGGAATACTTTGGGTTTGTAATTAATAAGGAAGGTCTTTGGCCACAACCAGCCAAATTGGAAGCAATATCTAAGATGAAGAGGCCCAAATCCAAGTGAGATATTCAAGTATTTTTAGGCATGATTGGGTATTATCGCCGATTTATTGCTGACTTCGCTCAAATTAGAGAACCTTTATTTTATCTACTTAAGGATAAGGTCTCTTTTGAGTGGAATTTGGCCTGCCAGGAGGCATTTGACCAGCTTTGTTCGGCCCTATTAGTTGCACCAGTATTGCACTATCCTGACTTTGACTGAGAATTTATTGTTCTGACTGATGCATCATTAACAGCAATTGGATCCGTTTTGTCCCAAGTCAGAGAAGATGGCGAAGAGCACCAGTAGCCTATGCTAGTCGGACCCTAAATGCCCATGAAAGAAATTATACTGTAACAGAAAGAGAGTGTTTGGCTGTTATATATGCCTATAAACAGTTCCGAGTATACCTTCATGGAGTGCATTTCACTGTGGTTACTGATCATGCATCCCTAAGCTGGCTTAACAATTTGAAGGAGCCAGAAGGACGTTTGGCTCGCTGGGCACTTACGCTGCAGGCTTATGACTATACCATTAATCACTGGGCTGGTGCTAAGCATCAGAATGCTGATTGTTTGTCCCATCTGCCCATTGTAGCAACCCTCTGCCAGCTGGCGGATGCCTTGTTCCAGAAGATGGTTAATGGGACTTTTGCCAATGAGCCCAAACAAGTGCAGAAAATTCTCTCTGAATTTAAGAAAGAATATTCAGACTGAAAAAGGAGTCTTATTCAAGGTGATTGATGGAAAGAAATATATATTTCCACGTCCCTCAGCTCAAGCAGATCTAATTTTGGCTGCTCATAAGGCTACTGGCCATGGAGGCTTTAAGAAAACCAAGGAGCAGCTTAAGCAAAATTACTATTGGGAATCGATGCATTTTGACATCCATGAAACTTTGAGCTGTTGCCAATAGTGCCAAGAGGAAACCCTTCTGAAAAGCTACTTTGTACCAGCTTGTTTGGCCCAAATTCACTTGGCACACTATATCCATAGATGTGGTTGGACCCCTCTTAATTAGCAATGTGAAAGCCAAATATATTATTGTGGCAATCACTTATTTAGTTAAATGGGTTGAATCCAGGGCTATTCAGGACTTAGGAGCCTCAACAACTGCTAAATTTATCTTGGATCAAGTTATTCATCGGCACAGATGTCCTCAATTTATATTAATGGATAACGGCACAAATTTCACTGCAGTTATTCTCCAGAAGCTTAATGAATTAATGGGGGTGCGTGGTGTTCTGTCAACTTCATACCACCCAGAGACAAATGGTGCAGTAGAACGAGTTAATGGAACACTTGTCAATA
The DNA here is from genome assembly GCA_022478985.1 of Massospora cicadina. Taxonomy (NCBI): domain Eukaryota; kingdom Fungi; phylum Entomophthoromycota; class Entomophthoromycetes; order Entomophthorales; family Entomophthoraceae; genus Massospora; species Massospora cicadina. The sequence goes on along the minus strand of JAKSZP010012132.1, from coordinate 21,184 downwards.
TCCTAAGGAAGCTGACTTCTCAGAAGCCCTCCAAATGGAGCACGTTCCTCAGTTCAGCAATTTTTGCCTGCAACATCTCTTACCATTCAGCCATAAAGATGTCTTCATTCCAACTTCTGTATGGGAAGCATCCAGCCTTACCACCATTGTTGTATCCTTTATTACAAGAACCCCAGGAATTGAGCTATTCACTATGTTGAGAAGCTTTCAGAGACCTTAATTAAGCTGCAAGCCCAAGCTTTTAATGATAACTTCAAACTTCGTAAGGCCTGACATGAAAAAGATCAAAAAACCTTATAAATCTGCCCAATTTCGCTGTGGGAGATGAATTATTATTTTGTAATACCCATGGTTCAGGCTGAATTCACAAGTTAAATGCATTTGGGTTGGTCCATTCAAAGTTATTGAGAAGACCTTGAACTTTTCTTACACCATTAAGAAGAAAAATTCGGGTCATGTATATAATTGAGTCCCTGCTAAATTCCTGAGGAAGTTTAAAAGTGGCCCAATTAGAAGAGAGTTTTTTAATATAAGCATATATAGTTAATTGGAACTAATAGTTATGAAAGATTAATAATAAAAGGAAAAAAATAATATATAATAATGCAAAAAAATTTCTATCATCTACGAGGTGTGGCAGAAAAGTAATGAGACTGGGAACACTGTAAGCGATCTGGCAACGCTGCGCTGTTGTCCTTGACAGAGCACATGTATCAGCCCCCCCATCTCTCAGTGCGAGTTCCAACTCCTTTCATTAACTACGTGATTGTTGTGACTGCTATTAGTGAAGTTGTGTTTTGGTTGTGCGTCACGCAAAATGGAACAGCGTAATTTAGAGCAACGTTGTGCCATTAAATTTTATGTTAAGCTTGGAGAATCAGCAAGTGTGACCTTTAAAAAGTTAAAACAAGCGTATGGGGAACATTCTTTATCCCGAGCTCAAGTTTTTTTACTGGCATAAATCATTTTTGGAAGGCATAGAACACGTTGAAGATGAACACCGCTCAGGGAGGCCTTCAACTTCTAAAACTGACAAAAACATTGAATGTGTGAACACTCTTGTGAGATCAGACCGTCAATTAACATTAAGAATATTGAGTGAAGAATTAAATTTGAACAGATTTACCGTTCATCAAATTTTTTGACTGAACATTTGCACATGCGAAAGGTCTGTGCCAAAATGGTGCTGACAAACCTCATAATTGAGCAGAAGGACAATCAAAAAAACAGGTGTCTTGATCTTCTTGACAGAATCGCCAATGAGCAAGATTTCTTTAGTCATGTAATCACAGGTGATGAATCATGGATTTTTCAATATGATACTGAGACCAAGAGGCAAAGTGAGGAGTGGCACACTGCAAGTTCTCCTCAACCAAAGAAAGCTTAAATGAGAAAATCGAAGATCAAATCAATGCTGATTTGTTTTTTTGACAGAAGGGGAATAGTCCACAAAGAATTTGTTCCTCCAGGACAAACTGTCAACCAAGTTTTTTATAAAGACGCCCTTGAAAGGCTCAGAAAAAGGGTCATTCACATGAGACCGGACATTACAGACAAATGGATGCTCCATCATGACAACGCCCCATGTCACACTGCCCTCTCCGTCACAAAATTTTTGACCTCAAAAGGCATTCCTGTGGTTCCCCAGCCCCCCTATTCACCTGACCTCAGTCCCTGTGACTTTTTCCTATTTCCTAAACTGAAAAATGTCCTCAAAGGACGGCATTTAGGGACTTTAGAAAACATCCAAAGAGTGTAATGGACATGCTACAGACCATACTGGTTAAAGACTTCCAGCGCTGTTACCAACAGTGGGAACAACGTCTCCATCGGTGTGTAGCTGCCCAAGGGAACTACTTTGAAGGGGATAAGATTGATGTTTAAAAAATACATAAACTTTGGTAAGTAAAAAATCAGTCTCATTACTTTTCTGCCACACCTCGTGTATACATAGTAAAAAAAGAGAATAAGATTTTATAATTCAAGTATTAAGAAAACTATAAAATTTAATAAATAAAATGAATTTTATTCCTCAGCTTTGAGGGGGGAGGTGACTTGGAACCTGAACCTTCATCTTTGCATGCTAATTTAGCTCAGTCTAGTTGTTAGGTGACAAGAAAAAGGGCCATAATGGCATAAAGCCAGATGTGCCGCACACTCGTTGAAGATGACTCCCAGCAAATAATGGGGAGAGGAGGCACAAACCCATTTATAGTTACCCAATCAAGCCTGCAATCAGGCGTGAAACATGCGCCCAATAGAAGACAGTTGACTAGGAAATTAGTTCAATACTGATAAATTTCTGGGGTCGACAATCTAACATGATAAACCTGGGCTTTCCACCACAAGATTAGAGGGGGAACATGCAAAAAATGACCTGAAGGCATCCAGTCAGGGAAAAGGCGCATAAGATAGCTGATTATGGCCATCCTGGGGAGGTATTCATCAGCATTATCCTGATGAAGGGCCTCAAAAGCTGCCCAAACAGCCAAGCAAAAACAAACATCTTGAACATCATGGGTATTCAAAACCAAAGAGGAAGCAAAATTGGGCTGATTCTCAAGTGGCTCAGACCAGGAACCAAGGACCTCCTCCACAAAGCTGTCAACCTGAACAAACTCTTGAGGTCAAACAGAGGTATCTTCGGCCAACAAAAGACAAATGGGGTTATAAAGACAATCATATTTGGCCTGAGTTTTGCTGAGCAGTTGGCCTCAATGAGATTAATTGGCTGACCTCAGCAGCGCACTGTAGTTTGGGCCATTGGGAAATGGCCAAGTACAAAGAGAAACTCCGCCAGAAGATCACCATCTCAATAAACTAGCTGGAGCAAAAAGGTTGACTCTCTCAGATCAAAAGAGTGGCTGAAGTTATCTGCTGTGACAGTTGTGGAAGCACGAGACCTGAGCTCATACCCTATCAATCCTTGGGTAGGATCCACAACTTGGATAACTTCCTCCTCAATGATGGTTTCAAGCTGAGTTGATGTCATGACAGTCAGTGCGGGAAAAAGCTGGCCCAACTCTGCTGCTGGAGTGAGCCCAAAAACAAATTCATATGCATGATTCTGGGCAGATGAGTAAACTGATGCTACTGTTCAGGCTTGAGGGAAGCAACAAAATTGCGTTATGCAGAGGATGAGCTGTTTTCAGACATTGAAAATAAATTTGGGAAAATTCAGGATTTATATTCCAGTCAAGTGGGGGAAATGTTAGATTTTGATGGTTGACTCAAAAATAAACCCTTTGAGAAAACCTTAATGCAGATAGATTACTTCTATTGATGGATCCTTTGATTCTCTTAATTCATCTGCATAATTTTGATAAATCAGATTCACCTCATAACTGCTCTAATTGTTTCTGAGGTGCCCAATTATTGTAGCTAATAATAGCTATGATATTATTATATTATGGCTGATTATGGGTAATATGGGTGCAAAGTGGTTCCACAGCATTAACTAAATTGCACCTCCTAGATTAGTACAATAATTTTAATGCACTAAGGTGGAAATTGGGTTTGATTTAATGAAATTGATAATTAAGCACTTAAACATAGATGTCCTGATTATGGGTGTACTTAGTGCTATTGAGAGGCCTGCTGACATCCCAAATTGGGGTGCATCATCTTTTATGATCATATATTTTTATTCCCCATTTATTGTTAGATGTTGAGTTATGATATAGCTCTAATTGGAAAGATTTTGATGTTGAGTTCAAAACCAAAGTCATCCCAATTATGGGCATAATTAGTGCTATTGACAGGCCTGCTGACATCCCAAAATTGGGGTGCATCATCTTTTATGATCATATATTTTTATTCCCCATTTATTGTTAGATGTTGAGTTATAATGTAGCTCTAATCGGAAGATTTTGATGTTGAGTATAAAACCCAAAGTCGTCCCAATTATGAGAGTAAAATTGCCTCCAATCAGGCTGAAATGATTGTTATTTTTAGTCAATTCATGGGCCAAATTGACTTGGGGATTTTTTTCATAATTATTGCCATGACCTGCAGAGAATTGGCATAGTATGAATGAACTCATCTAATAGATGAGTTTGGCCAGGAGATGCCTGAGAGGTATATAATACTGGCACCTGGCCAATTAATAAAACATCAAATAATCATCATTTATTTAATTTATTGGTCATTAATAACTACTATCACTTAGTTTATTCATTATTATCTATCTGTCATATGTCAGATATTTATATCTGTCACCATTACATTTATATTATATAGTTGTGTGTGTTTATTCTTACCTAAGAGAAGTACATAGTTGCTTGCCAGAGAAGTAGTCCCAATTATAGAGGAATAATTTCCTGATTTTTGTACAAAGACAGAAGGTCTTGTTGGGTTGGGACCATCTAGTACTAAAAAAAAAAGACAGAAGGTCTTGTATTTGTTGGTGCCAGTAGACTTAAGAACGGTGAGCATACCAGAGTTACTTGGCTATTATCAAAAATTATTGGAGTGTCTACTTCCCAATTACAATAAGGAGTTTCATTTAAAGCAAGTTTATATCCTCGATTTCACTGTTAAGTTATTTTAGCTTGCACCATCAGCTGAAAACTTAACAATGGTGACCAATCCCTCCAAAACCAGGCTTGCCATCATTTCAAACAGCTCTCAGCTGACTCTTCCCTTACAGTTGATCCCTGAGTTGGACTACAAAACCCTCCTGGATTCAGCTCCTTTTGCTGATGCTCCAAACATCATCATCAATGCTCCAGAGGTCATGCCAGTCACTTTGGATTGTTCATTCTTGGCCGGGTTGGACTTGCTCCCTGAGTTCCTCTTCTGACTCAGCCAATTCTACAAACCCGCTGTGCTGGTTTCTGAGCTTTCAATTGGGAACAGCATACATTTTGAGCTCCCCTATGCTGAACTTTGGGCGCAAGTCACCAAGGTGTTGACATTAGCACTAGATCCCTCTGATCTGGACACCCTTCTGGATCAGGATACTACCACTTATGCTCTCCGCTTTGCTAGACAAGTTCTTCAAAGTTGGTCAACAAAGCTTCCAGCCTTGCCTGGCTTCCATCAGTCATTCAGCTTTAGCTTTTGTGAAGCCCATAGTTGTCATTTGTAAGATGCAATCCGCTCTTTCTCAACTACCTCTTCTCCAGAGCTTCTCATCGCTATCTTCTGTTGATGGCATTAATTGGGGGCATGATTCAACAACCCCCATCAAGTATTCTTTCTTCGCTGCCAGCTCACATGTTAGGTTTTCTTGATGAAGCCCGTCAGCAGGCACTCAAGACAAATATTCCAGCGCCAGTGCCTTATAAGATTACTTGGGGTTATTTACTGATTGCCTCTTCCTCTATTGCTGTTTTCCTCCCCGCTCCAGGGTTTCACGATTAGCTTCTTCTGACATATCAATTTCACTTCCCTTAGTCAAATTTTCTCAGGGCTTGGCGTCCACTCAATGAACGTGGTTTCATGTAGGTCTCGCCCTTACAAGTGTCCAATCGCATATCAATTTTGATGGGCTTTTTCTTCCTACCACAATCCATCCTCCCTCCCCCAAGAGGTGACATAGGCGGAATCATCCCCATACTGAGGACAACCAATAAAAATATAAGTAAAAGTTATAAAATATATTGGCTTTTTTTTTCTATTCATTTAAAATTTTTTTTTCTAATGGGACTTGACCTTGTTTTGGTTCAGAGGTCCTTCTTTTCCCCCAAACTGGATCCTGGGCACTTAAACCTACCAGTTTTTTATGGTTCAGAGGTCCTTTTTTTGGATTTGACCTAATCATCAGAACATGACCAACTTAATGGTTCATCAGTCCTTCAGGAACTCTTTTATTTTTTTCTTCAATCCAACGCTTTAGATACTTAGCGTGGACTCAATTTACTATCCTTCCATCCAAGAGATTCTCGATGGAGTAAGCATTGGTCGCCATCTTGGCGATTACTTTGAATGGACTGACCATAACTCATCCAATTTTTTTTTGTCTGAAACCATGCATATCGCAATAGGAGACTCTTTCTCCTATTTGATATTCATTCAATGCTTGTCAGTTCTTATCATCCGTCAATTTCACTCATATCCTTTTCTTTAAGGTTGTATCGAATGCTTGCAATTGCATATCAATCAGGGTACTCGGCAGTCAGTTCAGGTATTATTTGGTACTCATCTCAGATGTAGGTTTTACTACCAAATAAATTTTGGTGGCAACGCGGCCTTCCTCCCACATAGCAATTCAAATGGCATCTTTCCCATTGCCGTATGATGACTAATGTTGTAGGCAAACATCACTGAACTCAGGTATGTTCCCCACGCAAAAGTTCTCCCTGTGACTAGCTTCCTCAGCGTCATGGCCAGTGTCCCATTGACCCGTTCTACCAGTCCGTTCATCTCTGGCCAGTATGGTACTGTCACGACTCCCTGGATCCCCATTATTTCATTAAGCCTCAGGATCACATGAGATGTGAAGTTGGTCCCATTGTCACTCAGTAGGACTTGTGGACATCCATGCTGGTATACTACTTGATCCAGGATGAATTTCGCAGTACTGGTAGCATCAACTCAGGTTAGGGCTTTTGTTTCGACTCATCTTGTCAGATGGTCAATGGCTACTATGATATATTTAACTCCTCCTGTGCTCATTGCCAGCAGTCCCATCATGTCGATGGACACCATGTGCCATGCAAATCCAGGTCAGACCAGTCAGTATCCAGTTGTATTCTTGTGTGGTTTAAGCAGCTGGCATTCCACACAACAAGCCAGATGATCCGCGACATTGTAGTTAATTGATTCCCAGTAATAATACTGGCGAATATGGTCAGTTATTTTTCTCAGGCCTCTGCGTCTGACAACCTTACGAGCGGCTTGAACTATTGCTGCTCTTTTCAACAGTTTTGGGAATAATAGCCATTTCCCGTTTATCATCTTGAACACTTGTCCATACATAGTCTCAGTGTTTTTCATCGCTTTTCAAAGTGCACCTTGTATTTCTCGAGGCTCATCCTTGATTCTTCCTTTGACCAATCTCTGGAATAGCTCATCCGCCTGCAGATATACCAACTGGACCATTGGTAACCGCGATAAGCCATCCACGTTCTGGTGAGAAGCCCCCACTCAGTGGACTATCTCACAATCATAAGCCTGGAGCTTAAGTGCCCATTGGGCCAGTCTTCCTTCAGGTTCCCATAGATTGTGCAGCCAACGCAGCAAAGATTGGGCCATCACCCCCTTAAAGTGTGTTCCATGGACATACACCTGAAACTGCTTACAGGCGTAAATGACTGCAAGTCATTCACGCTCAGTCACAGTGTAATTCCTCTCAGCAGCTGAGAGTCTCCAGCTCACATATGACACCAGATGTTTGTCCCAAGTTCATCTACTTGGCTCAGTACAGCGCCAATCACTGTCAACAAAGCATCAGTTTGAATGATAAACTCCTGATCAAAATTCGTATATTTCAGGATCAGCGAATTTATCAGATACTGGCGTAACTCATCAAAGGAGTCCTGGGCCTCTTCATTCCATATGTATCCTTTTTTGGATCCCTTAGCAAATGAAACAAAGGCTCAGCTATTCGTTCAAAGTCCTGAATAAATCTTCTGTAGTATCTGACCATACCAAGGAATACTTGGATGTCTTGGACACTCTTTGGCACAGCCATGCGCTCTATCACTTCTATCTTCTGGGTTTGCAGCTGCAATCCTTTTGCATTAATCACAAATCCCAGGTATTCCAGCTCCTTCTTGAAGAAGTGGTGCTTCCTTGTCTTGATCTTCAGGTTAGCCGTGGACAGTCTCTTGAAAACTTCTTCCAAGTGATGGAGGTGATCAGTAAACGTTCTACTGAACACATTGATATCTTCTAGATATACCAGGACGCATGACAACTTCAGGTCGCTCAATATTGCGTCCATGGCCCTCTGGAACGTTGTGGGCGCATTTCAAAGACCCTGGGGCATCCTCGTCAGCTGGTATAACCCATGTGCGGTGATAATCATACATTTTTCTTGGTCTTCTTCTGGCAAGTCGATCTGCCAGTATTCTGAGATTAGGTCCATTTTGGAGAAATACTTCAATTCTCCTAATTAATCCAGCACATTGTCGATCCTCAGTAGGGGACACAAATCCTTCTTATAATTTTGTTTAGCCTCCAATAGTCAATCACTACCCAATTCAAAATCATCTTTTTCTTTACAATCAGAATTGGACTTTCCCAGGGACTTGACAATGGAACTAGAAGCCCATGCTTCACTAGTTTGCTGATCTCATCATTCAATACCACTTTAGCGGCTTTTGATCTTTGGATTGGTCTCATCCTTATTGGTAGTCTTGAAGTTTTGAATTGCACTTCTAATGGGGAAGGTTTAACCTTGAAGTTACACTAGGCGGATCCTCCAAAAATTGATAAACTAAATAGGAAATTATAGGTTAAAAATTGACCTAATTTTTATTTTTAAAATCGAGAAAGTATTTATAGACTTTTTTACAGTTCATAATCTATAAGAGTGAATTAATCTCTACATGATCAAATCTTAAATCAGTTGATCAGGATCTGATTGATCATTAACTTTGATAGATTGTGATAGATTGCTCGCTCCTTCCAATGATGTCAGGGGAATTGAGGAAGGGGATTTTTTGGAGATATGCGAATTTGGTGAAATCCTGACAGGTAGATTTTCCCCAGTGCTGACCTTGTGAATTACATCTCAGGCGCATCCCAAATCATAGTTATCCTGAGCGAACACTTCCCAATATCTCTCAAATAATTTGAGCACCTCCTCCTTCTGCCCTTCTGGCAGATCTGCGAGCTGCTCCCAATCAACTAATAAACTGATGCTTTCAGCTTCCCTGGCTGATACTCATATTTCATTGAGACCCTAAATCATAGAATTGTCTCCATTTGCCTGATTGGCAGATTTCCCCATTATTGACCTTACAATTCACTTCATGTGTATCCCAATTTCCTGGTCGTTATTGGGCGAATACTCTCCAATACTTTTCAATAATTTGAGCATCTCCTCTTAATGGCCTTCCGACAGATCAGCGAGTTACTCTTAATCAACCAATAGGTTGATACTTTCAGCTACCCTGGCTGATAGTTTCATCTCATTGAGGGTGGAAATTCCTCCATTCAGCCATCAGGATTTCTTGTTGCTTCTTGGGTCTGAAACTCTAGGACCATAAAATTTATATTTTTAATATTTTATATATATTTTTGTACATTTTCTTATGCAATGGGACTTGTAACCTACAAAAAGGCTCAGAGGTCCTTCTTTTCCCTTCATCTTAACTGGGTCCTGGGTACTTAAGCCTACCAGTTATCATGGTTCAAAATCTTATCCTCTTAAGATTTAACCAACCATTTGGTTCAGTGGTCCTCTTCTAGGACTTGACCAAAATCTCAGAACATATCCATTTAATGGTTCAGAGGTCCACTGGGAACAATGCAATTATTTTCTCTTAGGCTCAATACCACTGATTAGTATTGACCTTTCTTCCTATATGATCAGCAGCGTTGTCTCCTCACGTATATGCCATACTTGCCAACTTTGGGCATCTCTCCTGATTTAGGCCTTTAATCCTGACTGAAAATTCGTCCAACTGGCCCTAATTTCATCTCTTATTCGGCAACTGATGCTTTAGGATCTTTGTATCTCATCAGACATCAGTTTCATCCGATTGTCCAGCTCGTTTTTTCTCCTGAAAACGATTTTCATCCTTTATGGCTATCCTTAATTACACAGGTCGTTCTGGCCTCGTTAGCTTCATCCAACTTCTCCTGAATTGATGAACTCATCTCCAGCAACTTCTGACCAGTGATTTAGTGTTATTAAAGTAAATGATTTCCTCCACTATCTTGGATCAATCATTTCCTATTTTGACTTCATCTCTTCATTGGTATGGTAATCCAATTCTCCAGATTGATTGCTTCTTATTTTGTGCAATACCTCATCTAAACGCTCTCTCCTCAGGGCTATTTAAAGCGGATACAATTTCAATCTGAGTTGATCCTGCTGTTTCCTAGGAACTATTTACAGCGGGCCCAATTCCAACCCAAGTTGGCCCTGCTGATACTCTTCATCTCAAGTAGATGTCTGGTGGAACTGGTTTTCTTGCAGCTATAGATAGTTCCATATCTAGGCTGCAAGTCCTTTTCCCTAAACTTGAGTATCTTCATTTTTCTTCACTCAGAGCTCCACTGCTGAGCTGGGTGAACGCCACTGAACGTGATCCTCTTCACATTCTATCTTCGTTACTTCCTTCAGTAACATATTTCCAAAATTGGAAACATCTTTTTTATATGATATCATAATAGATTCTTCTACTCATCTACCCCTGTAGTGAGCACTAACTTGTAAAAATTTACTTAGGAGTTGATTATTGGTCATCAACCCAGTAACCTTTTTACTGCACAGGTCCAGTTTCCTCATGCACCTTGCGTTGTAAAGAATATATTATTCGATAATAGTATGGAGACTGTTATCCATAGTTGAGTTAGAACTACTATTAGTCCCAATGCTTCAGCCAGTACTTCTGATTAAATAATTGATAAGCCGTACTTGTAGGGATTCGTTCCCTGTATTACTGTCCACCCAATCTTTGTCTAGATCTCCTGATGACAGTCTCTTTTGGCCCAACACACAGTTGGCAGCTATCCCTGAGTTGTGGCTCCCTTAATCTCTAGATCCCCGCTCAGATCTCTACTCTTCTCTCTGAGAGTCTTCCTATTATTGCCTTCTGCAATAATATCCTTGAGATGGAACTTCACACTGGATGCTGATAGTCTAACTATAACCAAATCTACAACAAAACTAATAATGTTCTAATTTCTGTTAATATGCGTTTTAATGTGTGTGTTTTATGATAATGAATCCTAGGGAATTTATAGGGGATTTGGCCGTCTAACCCTCAGTTGATACCTCTTTGATGAAATGGCAGCCGTTGCCATTGAATCACCCTTCCTCGTCTTAGCAGCGATTGTCTTCCCTATCCTGGCTAGGATTCTGTCATTGGACATTCTCAAGACCTCAAATGGAAAGAGTCAGAAAATGTGTCCCAAACGTTTTCCTCTTGATCCAAGCAAACCAACCATAATTGGCTAGCAACCTGCTTAGGTAATGGGACTTATTACCCATTATGGCAGGTCACTTCACCAACCAAATGATTTGCTAGTTGCAGGCGGCATCACTCGCCTCACAACTCACTACTCATTCCCAATCAGTTGGTGATGAAACCTGACCAATCCCGATTGGTAGACCTGATAGTTAATCAATATCAGATTCCCTATTTCGTTGGCCACTCCACCCAATGAGATATTAGGTATTCATCCTGATCAATCCCTGATGGATATGACCAAGCAAATATCCCAAAATCCCCCACACATAGTTCCTCCAAAATTTGGGCCAACTGATTTCCGATTTACTTCGCTTTAAGGAAATTTTCCCTTAGTGACACCAGGTAATCTAGCAGGCTGGGAATATGGGCAAAAATTCCAACAGCAAACCTGAATGCTGGGACACTAATCCTGAATGTCGTTGAATGGACTGGAAAAAAACAATGAGTGCCAATTTGCAGCACATGTGAAAAGCAACACAGTGAAAAGCCAGGATGTTGCAGCCCTAGGGCCCACAGGCCTGGGCGTGGGAAAAAATGGGATTGGATTGAGTGTTTTGGATTTCCCCATGGGAGAACTTAGAATGGTGCTAATGGGTTAGATTGCAGATTCTTTCCTGAAGCGGGGATTGTTTTGGCCATAAATGCTGATATTTTGGTAACAGATTGCCTCTGCAAGTGAGGAAATTTCAAGAAGGTTTTAACACGGTAGGCCCAATTAACTGAAGAAGGTAACAATGTCCTCAACATGACTGTGATGGCCCAGTTGTTGCATGCCCTATAATTTCACATTAAGGGTGTAGCAGGGGTCTGGTAAAGAACAACAACAACAAAAAATGGGTTACCATCTAGTACTAAAAAAAACAAAAAATGGGTTTGTGGTAAGGTAATTTTTTTGAGAATTTTAATAAAGAAAATTGACCATCAATCCTCCCAGTGTGGTATGTTTTGTTTGATTTAATTGTAGATTGGAGAATAGCTTAAGTAATGTATGGGATTGGGGACCTTGAGTTTTAATCTAATTGGTGGAACTTTGAGTAGGGGAAACTGGTAATTTAATACTGACTCCAAAAGAGTTAGTTTTGGCTGAGTTGTATTAAGTTCATCCACAGAAATTCAAATTGTGTTTTTGTTATGATTACACCAACTTGAGTGACAATGTCTCGCTCAATGGATAATGAGAGCCTCCCAAGGCCACCCCACGTAGGGACAGACCTAAGGGGTCAGGAACAGGTTTGGGATTCTTAACCTGCCCGCACCTGATTGATATGGCATTTGTTTGGCCATGTGGGGTTTAGCAGACTGCAATTTCAATGCCAACAGGGAGGGTTCAATACAGATGGCTATATTTGCTGATGACTCAATGCTGTCAGCTGTTTTTGCCAAAAAAATGATGCTGTTGGCTTTATTCACCAAAGGTGCAAGGCTATTAGCAAATGTGGCCAAAGGCTTGACGCTGTCAGCTACACTTGTTTCCTTCACCCCATGCTGGTCCTAATTTGCTGAAACCTCAACGCAGATTTCCTCATATGCCATACCAATTCCCTGTTATTAATACAGATGGATGGTGGAATTCTCAAATGGTAATCCGTGACCCACTGCATGTCCACCATATGAGCGAGGTCTCCCTGAGAGATGAGGGGGGAAGCTGGCCTTCTTAGACCTTTTTTGGACGGGAAAGTGAAAATCACCCATCCAAGAATAGGAAATGCTCCTATGAACTTACACAAGAGTTATCAGAATAAGATTTATCCCTGAATGAGATTGTTGAGCAGTTAACTGGACCTAATCATCAGTTATTCAATTATATCAGATATCAGCGATTATGGTTCAAGTGTATCCTAAGTATATCTGAACTTGGGAATTGTGGCCTAGTGATTTCACATAATTATATTTAACTATGATGACATGGGCTCGAGGGCTTTGTTGGTTAGGTTGGACTTAGAATTAAGTTTTGATTTAATGACTTGGGCATGTGGGCTTTGTTGGTCTATGTCAAAATTAGTTTTTAATGTTGGTTGAGTTTTTGATCGAATTAATTACTAATTAGTGATATGAATCACCTTGGTATGTGCTGCCAATTACATGTGAAAGAGAATTGGTTCAGCTATTTGCAGACGCGTCCAAAACGCCATCTTGAGAATGATGACGGTGTTTACTCTGACCCTGAGGCTGAGCATGATGCCCTGAGTCAAAGTATTTGTAGATGTTCTTACAAACATTTTATGTGGCCAAGTGCCATTGAAAATGAGACGTCATGGGTAAGATGTGGTGAACATTGAACCCTATAAATAACCCTCAAGTTGATGCTAATAAAAAACATTCAACTACCAAACTTTTTTATAATTTAATTTATAAACTTTTTTGTGATTAGTAATTTCTTTTTATTAGTCAGTTTTTACTTGGGATCAGTAAGATCAGGGTGGCGTGCCATCGTCCAAGTAAAAATGACAGGGTATATGAATTAAATTCTACCAAGAAGCTATAATTTAAATTCTAATCACCATCCTGTCTGTTGTCTTCACACAATAGACGCTCTAAACTGCATTTAACACCTGACGAAGAACCAGCCTATTAGACAAAGCCCAAAAACTCAACAAATGGCGCTCATGGCTGGGACTGCAGATGGTGACCAGTATCGACAACTGAGCGACCAAATTTCGCAGATGAAGAATGAATACACCAGAAAAATCAATAATCTCAATGATGATATTAATGCTATAAATGAGTCAAACAGTAATCTCCATGGAGAATTGAACCAGTGTAAGAAGGCAATGAAAGAAAAGGACCAAGTGATTTCCACCATGCAACTACAAGCTACTAGCCTGAATGAGGAAATAGCGAAATTAAAATTAAAAACCCAAAATCATGTCAATTGGAAAAACAAAGTCAACAAGTGAATTCAAACTCTGGCTGATGGGCATTGTCAGTGTGTTACAACCCACTTGACTGAAGATTCTTCTGAATATTATGAGGATGAAGCTTCACAAATAGCTATCAAAACAGACGCTGGGCCACGTCAACAACTGCCTAGCAATATGATTGCTTTGGTCAACACTAACACTTCAAACTGGGATACGATGCCCCAACGCCCTAGTACGCCTGGTTCTGGTCAACAAAATAGTAATCATGATAACCAGGAACAGGGAAGCGATAATTTCAAACCAGCAAACCTGCCGGCCTTTGACAAGAATGGAAGTATTACCACCTTTGTCAAACGCTTTGAAATGGCCATGCATGGGGCCAGCGACCATAACAAAGCAGCCACCATGATTAACTGCTTGGATGAGTGGAGCATTGAGTTGATTATGCCTCACATTAACGAAAATCCAACATATTCCAAAGTCAAGGAGGCCGTGCTTCATGAATTTGGAGGTCCAGAACGGATGTTGACTATAAAATCCAAGTTTAAGAATATCAGCTTTAAGAAATATGAAGCAATTGACAAATTTGCGGATTGATTCTATTGTGAAGCTCAAGTTCTCTTAGGCATGTGGGCTATGGTTGATTTTGATGCCAAAGTTGCACTAGAGCATGCAGTAGAACCTTACACTAATCTATTAAACACTCTATTTCCTGCTTTCATGCAAAACCTTGTGACATCTGAATTGGTTGACTATTTACACAGATGCTCAAAAAATTACAGCCCTCCTAATACTGGTTACAGATCAGGAACTGCTGCCTTTGCTGGATAGTCCTTCAAAACCAATAAGAAGATTAACACCTAACGGCCAGTGAGTGAAATTACTTGCTTTAATTGCAATCATAAAGGTCACTATGCTTCCTAATGCCATCAGCAAAATGTCAATGTAGTCCTTCCCAATACTGTGCAGGAGGAGGGAAAAAACAAGCACAATAGATTCAGGACGCTCTATTGTGCCTACAACACCAGTCCCACCCAATTGACAAGAAAACGATGGCCATGGGGCCTTGGTTAACAATGAAATTGATTCTATTTTAGTATCAAATGAAGATTCCTCAAACATACATGCAGTAACTCGCTCCCAGAGTAAGTTTGTCACACATGAAGCCTCTGAAGTAGTCTCTAAACCCTATGTGCAACAAATACTTGAGAATATTCCAGCCATCGGGCATGAGGAATGTCTAAGTTCAAGGAAAGAGATTTAGTAGTATATTGTGACACTCATAGCGCAGGCTGCGCGCACAAGCTAGCCTCGCTTTGGAAGGGTCCATTTACTATTTTTGAGAAATCATCTGAAGATGTATATATTATTAAGGATTAAGGTGTCTGGGTTGTGAATTGAGTACATGCCAAGATCCTTCATCCATATCATAAAGAATAATAATCTAAAAAGAAAAAAAGAAAAAAAGAAAAAGAAAATAAATAAAAAGTAAAAAAGAAAAAATAATAATAAATGCAAGCCATAGAGTTTATTTCACAGAATTGATGCCTCGCTGGCATTAGAACTAGGTACCCCTTCATTGGTAGGAGGAGGAGAGTGTGATCAAACCAGAGAAGTCTTCCCTGATGAAGATGTGCCAAACCCAAGAAAGCTCGGCACCAGGCATGCTGGCCCTGTCAGCTTAGGAAAGGCTATTGAGATAACATTTGAACTTTTTTTAGTACTAGATGGTTATAACATTTGAACTTTGAGGAACGCAAAAAGTTAGATGCTGTGACCCAGGAAAAAAGGTACCCACTGCTTATATCCAGTCAAGGTGGGGGAAGTGTTGAGTAATTGACTGGACCTAATCATTGGATATTTGATCATATCAGATATCAGCGATTATGATTCAGGTGTATCCTAAGTATATCTGAACTTGGGAATTGTGGCCTAGTGATTTCACTTAATTATATTCAACTATGATGACATGGGCTCAAGGGCTTTGTTGGTTAGGTTGGACTTGGAATTAAGTTTTGATTTAATGACTCAGGCATGTGGGCTTTGTTGGTCTATGTCAAAATTAGTTTTTAATGTTGGTTGAGTTTTTGATCGAATTAATTACTAATTAGTGATATGTATCACCTTGGTATGTGCTGCCAATTACATGTGAAAGAGAATTGGTTCAGCTATTTGCAGACGCGTCCAAAACGCCATCTTGAGAATGATGACGGTGTTTACTCTGACCCTGAGGCTGAGCATGATGCCCTGAGTCAAAGTACTTGTAGATGTTCTTACAAACATTTTATGTGGCCAAGTGCCATTGAAAATGAGACGTCATGGGTAAGATGTGGTGAACATTGAACCCTATAAATAACCCTCAAGTTGATGCTAATAAAAAACATTCAACTACCAAACTTTTTTATAATTTAATTTATAAACTTTTTTGTGATTAGTAATTTCTTTTTATTAGTCAGTTTTTACTTGGGATCAGTAAGATCAGGGTGGCGTGCCATCGTCCAAGTAAAAATGACATGGTATATGAATTAAATTCTACCAAGAAGCTATAATTTAAATTCTAATCACCATCCTGTCTGTTGTCTTCACACAATAGACGCTCTAAACTGCATTTCACACCTGATGAAGAACCAGCCATTAGACAAAGCCCAAAAACTCAACAGAGATTACTAAGTAAAAGTTTTCTAAATGTACTCCTTTTTATTTTTGTTTATTTTTTCCATATATCTTAATATATATAATTTTTAGGTATAATTATTATTATATATGTATTTCTTAGTACCATTTTTACTATGAACTCAACCATTTATATAACCATTAAATTTTTTTGATTTTATAGGCACCCATTGCCAGTTTTTAAGTACTTCAAAAATCCTCATCTATTTGGCATCCAGCAAGTTAGTGGCCAAAGCCATATGTATCACAGTAGAGTACTCTATCTCAGAACTCTAATACTTTTTTTAGTACTAGATGGTCAGAACTCTAATACTTTTATGGGTGTTAATTTAGTTATCATTTTACTTCTTGGCCTGGATCCTTTTCTTAAGGGTTTCTCTGAATGCTTGCAATTGAATATTAACATTATGTTGTATAATTGATTAAAATTTTAAAAAGACTCTCCCAATGTTAGTTATAAGGATGAGTATGAAATTAAAGGTAGAGCTGCTTTCCTGCCATAGAGTAATTTGAAGGGTGTTTTACCAGTTGATAGATGACAGCTGATATTATAGTCAAACATTACCAAACTTAAGTATTTGGCCCAAGCAGACGTTTTCCATGCAACCAGCTTATGCAGCATAGCAGCTAAGGTAGCGCGTACTTTATTTAATCAGTCCAATTGTCTCTGGCCAAGATGGGTAATAAAACTCATTTAATCCCCATTAGTTTGTTTAATCAGGGGTATGACAAAGGAAGCAAAGCTTGTTCCATTATCACTTAGGATTGCCTGAGGGCAGCTATTCTAATATATCACTTGATTCAGATAAACTTTGTGGGATTCATAGAATTAAACCAAACTATAGTTTTAGTTTTGCCCCATCTTGTAAGGTTATCAATCGTAACTATGATATATTGCATCCCTCTGATGCTTGTCTAAGAGGTCCCATGATATCAATGGATACTATATGCCAGGCAAGCCCTGGTTACATTAACCATATCCAGCCACATTTTTGATTAGCTTATGGAATTGACACTCCACGCAACAGGAAATAAAACGCCACATCATATTTTAATGTTTCTAATAAAACTATTGGAGAATGCGCTCTAATGTATTCTTGAGGCCACAATGTCTTTAGACTTTGTAAGAGGTGCAATTTTATTCCATTTTTTTGGATGATTTCAGGAACAGAAGACTCTTATTATTCCCTAGTTTTTCATAATTAGCCATAATTTTGTTCCATTCATTACATGGCTTTTCTTTAGGAATTTTGAAAATCTGATGGTTTGTCTTATAATTCTCCTTTCAACATTGGCTAAAATAGGTCATCAGCACATTTTTATACTGCAAGAATTGCCAGCATTCTGGATGGTCTATCAGCATTATGGCTTCATTCTCTAACAATGTTTTATTCCATAGTCATAGGCCTGAGTGTTAAGGCCCATAAGGCTAGACTCCTCTCAGATTCTCTTAAGTTATGCAACAAACTAAGAGATGCATGGTCTGTTACAACTCTGTTATGCATCCCATGATAAAAATATAGAATTGCTTAGAAGTGTAGATACAGCAAGATACTTACACCCAATTAATTTATGAATTCTTTTAGCCTACATTAAGGTATGGTTGACAAGCCTTTAGTTGCTATTCACCTTTTTTGTTAAATTGACTACATATAGTATCTATCATCATAAGCGATGAATCTGATTGTATATTAAATGGCTTAATGAAACTTAGATATCTACTTATTGGGCTCGTCATTAGTTATTTCTATAATTATAAAACGCACTTTTGGCCATTTCATTCCACATAAACCCTTTTTTGGATCCAAAGCAGATGGAATAATAGATCTGTTTTTTTTGCAAAGTCTTATTTAATTGGCAATAATAACTGACCTTTCCCAAATAGACTTATACATTGCAAACACTCTTTGGTGTTGACATCCATTTAATGGCTTCAACTTTATATTTTTGAGGTTGCAGTCCATCTTCATTTATAATAAAACCCAAACATTCTAGCTCCCCTTTGAGGAATGAAATTTTCAGGGCTTGATTTTGGGGTTGGTGAAGACCAGTTTCTTGAACACTTCCAAAGTGTTACAAGTTATTTACAAACATTAGACTAAATACTGTAATGTCATCTGGATAGGCTAAGACACAGGTGTTGCAAATCTGACAGGATAATACAATCCACTAAAAGGTTGTACAGGAGTTAACACCCACTGATACAACGGGAGATCTATATGATGATTGCCATCTCTCATAGAATATTAAAACTATAAAATGGAGACCAAAAGCTCTGAGAATAGCACCTTTTATTATCTGACAGATAACTATTACTGTTTTATTTTCATAATCTTAACCCACATAATCATTCTACAGCTACTAAATAAACAACTCCCTATCTTCCTCCTTTGTTTCCCAGTTTTTATGTTAATCTGTTTGGTCACTTTCCGGCCCATACACTCAGCTAATCAGCTTTTCCAATTTCCATTATACTCATCTCAACATTGGGGATTTCGCAGGAATTCCCATATTTTGGCTGAAGTCAGATTTCTTAGCGTTGACTCATACTAAATCTGGTTAAATTATTAAATCCTCATATCTCAATTCTGGCATATAACCAATGATCTGCCAATTCATAATTCTGGAATATTATCCAGTCATATCAAATTTTCCAAATACAGGATATCTTGGGATTGGATGATATAGTATCCATAGCCCATTGAAAAGTTTCAGAGGCGTTACACAAGCCTTTAGGCATCCTCATAGGATGGTAAAGCCCTTTTGCTGTTATTATGGCACACTTCTCTTAGTCCTTGGGTGGCATATTGATCTTCCAATAATATTTGAGGTCCATCGCCAAAAATAATCTCTCCCCACCTAACTGATCCAAGGCATCATCAATTCTTAGCAAGGGATAAGAATCCTTTTTTGATTTTATAAAGTTGGCAACAGTTGATTACAACTCTTTTTGACCAATTTTACTTTTCAACAATCAATATTAGGCTATCTCACAAACTGGATGAAAGCACAAGCAATCCGTGCACTGACAACTTCTCTATTTCCTAGGAACTACTGCTTTAGCTGCTCTGGATCTCTGAATAGGCCTCATGTAATTGGGGTGGCTTCTGTGGTGCCAATTTGATATAATACATTTTTTGCGCACCCTAAATTGTGGTAATCTTTGCTAAAATAATTCAGTATATTCAAATAAAACTGGTAATTCATTCTCTTGATCTGTTTATCCAGGTAATTGTTTTTTCGCGATTAATGGTCAATATTATCAAGAGATTCTGGTAATCACATTTCATTTGATTCCCAAATTCTTGGAAATAATGGAGCTCCATTATTGAAATTATCTAGGCAAATGCAACTATAAGATTTTTCTTGATTTTGACCTGCGTTTTTCCAATATTGGTTAGTAAAATACAAATTTTCCTATGACCAGGAATTAGAATCCATTTAGCTACTCAATGTTCAAATCTCACATTTCGCCAATGAACCCTGATATAAACATATAATTGCTTAAGAGGACCAACATCAGTCCAGTATTGGCCACTTTCTGCATCCCAGGCAGAATGTTCAATTCCTTTTACTCATATTCAAATACCTTAGTTTTTGCTTAAGCGTTTAAGTAGCAGCCAGATTTTTTTAACTAGTTTATGATCAACAGGAATGATGCCATTTTTATACACCACGCTTATAAAATTTATTTTTCCCTTTGAGGGGAGCATCCCCTTTTGATAGTAAATCAATGACAGCGTTTGACTCAAGATAAATAAAGTATTCTTCTCAAAGCCACAATTTACTCCATACTTTTGCATAAATTCAGTGCTGAAGAGAATATCATGATCTTGATTAAGTAGGATGATCACTGGCTTGAACATGACTAGAGACCCAATATAAAGGAGTAAAGCACTATAAGCCTCATAAAAAGGAGGGTTAGGCCTTCTGTTCCTACAGTTTTGATTTTTATATACAGCAAAAGTTAGACATTTTACCAAATTTGGTTAACTATATTGATTAGAGCGCCACTATTGATAATGGCTCTTATTCCCACTCAATTGACTAAGATTTTGGCATAATTAAAATCAGAGTATTGTGAAATAGTGTTTATTGAATATATAATGGCACTGGTTGCCAAATCTAAATTATGTATAGTTTGGGCAGATATTTCAGGAAACGATTTATTGATAGTGATGGGAATCTAAATGGTAACATCTTCCAATTTTGTTTTTAGCAATTCATCTGCATCATCAGTGTTTTAGCCTTTTCCAATAATTGGTGAGCATAGGGTTGAGCAACCTCTGATATAATTTAATAATCAATTGCCTTTGCTTTCACTTGGGTTATCACATTGAAAGTTGGATCCATGCTTTGAAGGAAAGCAGTTAGATCAGCAACAGGTCAGAAATGTTATCTTCCGGAGCTTATAGTAAAACTTGGAAACCCTCAAATCTAGACTGTTCCTCATCTAGACTACAGGCCTTTTCCTGACTATACACTGCCATCTTTTTCTTTGACCTGGATAATGTTCACCTAATATTTCGTTTTCTTGCTATAGCACTGAGTAGCATAATT
>JAKSZP010012131.1:0-107871 GCA_022478985.1 Massospora cicadina | reverse complement strand
CGTTGCAGGCGCATTACATAGACCCTGGGTCATCCTCATCAGTTGGTATAGCCCCTGCATGGTGATAATTACGCATTATTCCTGGTCTTCATTGGCAAGTTGATCTGCCAATATCCCGAGATTAGATCCATCATGGAGAAATACTTCGCTTCTACCAAATGATCTAGTGCATCATTGATCCTTGGTAGGAGATACAAATCGTTCTTTGTAATTTTATTCAGCCTTTGGTAGTCAATCACCACCCAGTTGGATCTATCCTTTTTCTTCACAATCAGAATTGGACTCACCCAGGGACTTGACAACGGAACTAGAAGCCCATGCTTCACTAGTTTGCTGGTTTCATCCTCCACTACCACTTTGGTAGCTTTTGATCTCTAGATCAGTCTCATCCTGATTGGCAAATTGTCCCCAGTGTCAACTTTGTGGATCATGTCTCATGCGCATCCCAAATTGTAGTCATCCTGTGAAAACACTTCCCAATACTTTTCAAATAGTTTGAGCACCTCCTCTTGCTGGCCTTCCAATAGTGCAGCGAGCTGCTCCCAATAAACCAATAGGTTATTACTTTTCAGTTGCCCTGGCCAGTAATCCCATCAGATCAAGAGTTTCAAAATTGTGGAATTTTCTCAATTTGGCCATCAGGATCAGATGAGCAGGTGTGATGATCTGATTCCTCTTGATCTTCATCAGTTTTTTACTTAAATTCGCCAGAAGAACTCTAATTTCTCCATGGTCCAGCATTAGTATTCCAGGAGCCACCTAAGGCTCCACTCTGGACCTCTTCCAGGGGCCTCCAACCTCCCCATACAACAACTCATGTATTTCCAATGTCAACCCCATGTTGACTATCATTTGCAATCCTGGCGGTATGGTTCTCTCATTCTTGATCCTCAGTAGATTTCCCCAGTTCTCTAGGATTTCCACTGGTATTTCGCATCACTTTCTACAAACCAATTGGTACCAAATCAGGACAATGCCATCATTGTATATTAGATTGATGAAGTTGTTTCTCAGATTCAGTGGAGCTTCACCATCCTTATGATATACCAATGATAACCTCTGACCCAATATGGTCAATGTACTCTCTTTCTGCTTGGCATAACTCTAAGAAAAGTTACATGAATTAATAAAACAAATTGAATTCGCTTGTTGTAGTTTCACTCTGATGTCCTCGGATTCTCTGCCAGCTGCTCCAGCATGGGGCGGGTGCAAAACTCCCCTGTCATTTTCCGTCTGGCAGGAAAATGCACAAGGACTGGTTCACCCATTCATTTAAAACCCATGGGATGATTCGTTCCTCCTAAGGACCTCAGCACCCACCTTGCTTGCACCCAGGTGGTACCTCGCTGCCCCCTGGTGCTCCCCTGGAGCAACATGCGCTAAAGCCTAAGGGTCAAATATGGGAAACTATTCTCATACCACGATCAAGCCATTATTGAAATGGCACAGGCGGTGATGGCACCTGCTAGATTTATAGATTTCCGCCCCTACAAGGGGTATTTTAACCTTGGCTTCACCTGTGAAGCTGAAGCTGCCACTGCAGCAACTGTGCCCCTGGTATTCCAGGGCACTCCTCTCCCCACAACTCGGACCCTGCTCCCAGCGGATACCACTTTGGTAATTCAGTTTGCCGGTTTGCCCACCCACCTCCCCCTGAAATGCTCCACCAGGAGCTGATGGACGGTTTGGCAGCCTATGGCTCCAACCCAATCTTACAATTTTTGGTCCCAAAATGGGGCCACACGACTTGCTGGGCCTCAGGAGTATGCCACAATAAGCCCTGAATTTAGTAAAATCGCCTATTTTAATTTCCCCTCATGCCATCATTACTTCTGCCCCTGACCATCTGTTTTGGGCCCACATTGAGGGCGGGCATACGATCTGTCCATCCTGATTTAAGTTGGACCACTCAAAAGTCAAGTGCCCCTCTTTAGCTACTTCAAATGGATTAGATTATTCATCAGTCAATCTCGAATCTGCTATCCACCCTGCACCTTTTCTGGAATGGGGCATGATCCTACCTCCCCCTCCCCCAAAGCCTGTTGCTACAGCTGCACCTGCAGCTACCAATAAGCCTTCCCCTCGCCCCAATGCCACAAATGATCCCTCCAATCAAGCATTGTATTAGATCCCAGTTTGATCCCATGCTTCCTCAAATGAATCAACCAAACCTCAACCGCAAGCTTATTCCCCAATCCAATTCAACCAAAACCCATGGGAATTATTGGCTGAAATTGAAGAATCAGGTAAGCTCATTGAAGAACCATATTTGCAAATTGAGCGGTTTGTTAATGCAGAATGGGACGCCAGATACCCCCCTTGACTATATACCCCACAGCCAAATGCTGAATCATTTCGCAGTGATCACCAGCTTGCAGTCAAAGCAGCTGCAACACCAGATTGTCATCCCCTTCGTAAAGCTGTCACTAAATCAGTAGCGATGCTCACAGGAGGAATTCCACCTCCTGTTATCCCTGCAACCCTCACCCCAAAAAGTAAAATCACAGTGAACCAGCTACACAAAAACGTTAATGATGCTATCCAGAACGTGGCAACTATAGCACGGAATCCAAAAGCAAAAATAACCTGAACCAACATTGCCACGTTTGTTAAACTCCCAGATGCCCGCATCAAAGCTGAAAATCTTTAACTGAATATCTCAGTGCCATTTACCTAGCTGGCAATTTCCATGAAATCCCAATTATTAGAGATATCAAACCCCATGCTGAAGATGCCCCAACGCCCTTACTGTCTGCCTTGACATGCACTCTACTATGGGAGGAAAAAGCTGCTGCTGAAGATGCTGCCAAAGATGAGCCCCTTGACCCCCCTCCCCTTCCGCCATGGAGGGATAAGCGGTTTCCGCTGCCCACCTGGTTAATTGTTTTTTGAAACGTTTCACTCAATCCGCTCATTAGAGCGTTTTGTTTGAACCAAGGAGTTACATTAGTTCTTAGTTTAGTTTTAGTTTTGGTAATGTCTGTCCCCAGGTCAGCTTGCCTTAAATAAAAATATAAATATGGTCAATATTATCCTCTAAGTTGCATTTAGCTTTGTGTTTTTGTAGAAACTTCATTTCAATCATAATGTCATAGTTTTGATTGGCCAAAACTATTGCTTGCGCAGATACCACCAATGACCAGAATCATAGTGGCAATGCACTTTACGCTCCACAGGAAGCAGTGGTGTTCAGCCCAGCTGTCCTGTATTCTTTCTTATGTTCGAAGTCTAGCGAGATCTTCATCCTCTTTATCAGCTTGGTCAAGAATATATTGATGGGCGCTCCGCTGTCAACAATCGCCCTCACCCACACTTGATTCACTTGTATGTCTATATATATGTACACTCATAGTATTGCAATATATTGTTTACTGAGTGAATAGTGGCATTATTAGCTGAATTTAGGGTGTGAGTATTTGCGCTGATAAATCAGGAAATGATTCCTTTATTGCACTGAGGGGGAGTGACAAAATGGCCTCATCCAAATGGACTTCAGATAATTCTTCAGGTTTCTCAATGGTTCAAATCTCCTCTGCCAGTTATCAGGCGTACGGTCAGGCAACTTCCTTGATTATCTCAGGTTTCAATTTTCTTCACCCTGGTTCTGGTCACGGCATTTACATCCAAATTGATCACTTGATACAGCTTATCATGCTCGTCATTTATGAACAGATCTCTGATATCAATTTCTTCAGTCATAATTTTTGGGAGGAACAGGCTTCTCCACAGCTCTAGACTGTTCCCCATCTAGGCCATGGTCCCTTTTCCTGATTCCTTAGTGGCTTCTGACTTCTTGGCCTGTACCACGTTGATCTGATCCTTCAGCTTCTTACAGTGCATGGCGAAATGTCCTTTCCCACCACATTGGTAGCAGACCTTTTCCTTGTTATTCAAACATCTGAAATCTTTGGGCTTGTTTCCCAGCACATTTTGATTGGTCGTCTCTTTAACTCCTTCGTTTCCCTTTATGGGATTTGGATTGCATACTGGATTAGATTTAAAGCTTCTATTTGGGGCATCAAATGTCACTCCCAAAATCTTCAAATTATCTACCAATGCGAGGAAGTTATTTCCGTTGTGAACATAGAAGAAATAGTGCAATGTAAATTGTGATAGGGCCAAAGGGCCGCTTGCAAGGTGATTTTGGAATCAAAGTTGTCCAACACTTTTTTCCCGACCTGGATCTGTGGCTCCTGGTAAACTTAATCTGTGAAGCTAGCTAGAGACTCATCTTTATGGAACTGGATTCCCATAAATTCCTGTTTATGCTTCAATATGTAAATTGAACTCCCAAACTCTTTCATGATGGCTGCCTTTGCCTCAGCATACGACCAGCTGTTCCCCACCAGGTGAGTTAACAATAAGTTTTGACAGTCAGTACCTAGGCAATTCATGACCATCAACGCCTTTTGACGATCCCTATAGCCATTCATGGTCATTTCAAACAGTTGGAAAAATGCTGGGGCATTACCATGATGGAACGTAGGAAATTTCAGAATTTCCTTAATTTCCTCCGAGTTATTTCTGGCCAATTCTCTCAGTTCAGCCACTCAGCTAACTTGAGGAGTGACTTCAGGCATCCTCTCCAAAATGGCAGCAAAAGTGGCGGCATGTTCCTTGGGGTATTCATCTTCACAAGTATTGTGTGAGCACTTATTTCTTCAGCATCGCTTGCATTATTGGGCTCACAAGCACATTTATAAGCTTTAAGATCATCCACTTGTTTGATTAATCTCTCTATATCTGCACCAAAATTTTTCAAATGAACGCGATCCGCTTCTCGCTCCATTTTCAGGTATAAGACCTCTCAAACAAGGTCCCCTTCTTTCTTTTTCAACGAAGTTACTTTCCCAAGTAACTCGTTCCTGAAGCTTACAACATTCTCTATCCCTTCCTCCACCTTGGTGACTCGTTCTTTCAAGGCTGCAAACTCCTGATGGTCCACTGAGTTTAGAGCAATCTGATTTACAGTGGCTAACTTGGTCCACAGTTTTTGTAGCTCATTTTTTATGACATTCTTCTAAATTCTACAACTCAACTACCCCTGTAGTGAGCACAAACTTGTAAAAAATTACTTGGGGGTTTTTATCAGTTTATAACCCTAGTAACTTTTTACTGCACAGATTCAGTTTCCTTGTGCACTTCGTCATGTTGTATAGTAAATTTTGTTCAATAATAGTATGATGACTATTATCGTAATTGAGTATTAATTCTTATATTTTAGACCAATTCTCAGCCAGTAGTCCCAAATAAATACTTGTGATATTATACTTGTAGGGAGGCATTCCCTTTTTCTGTCTGACCTGATCTTTTCTGAGATACCCTGGTGACAGTTTCTTTGGTCCAACACACAGGTTGGCAGCTATCCCCAATTGTGACTCCTTCTTCTCTAGATCCCCGCTCAGATCTTTACTCTTTTCTCTAAGAGTCTTCCAATTATCGCACACATCAATAATATCCTTGAGACAGAACAGCACAATGGAAGCTGAGATATTTTACTCCTAAACTATATCCCAAATGAATAATTTAATACTATATAACTCTGTTCTTGTAATAACTCCTTTTTTATCTGTTTTTTATTATAGTTAATCCTTGGGAATTTATAGTGGGGACTTGGTCATCTAACCGTCAGTTGACACCTCTTCAATGAGATGTCAGCTGTTGCCATTGAATCACCCATCCTCATCTCAGCAGCAATGGTCTTCCACATCCTGAATAGGATTCCATTGTTAGACATCTCTAAGACCTAAAACAGAAAGAGTCAGAAAATGTGTCCCTAACATTTTCCTCTCGATCCAAGTGAACCAACCATATTTTGCTAGCGACCTTCTTAGGTAATGGGGCTTATTACCCATTAAGGCAGCTCACACACCAACCAATTGATTTGCTAGTTGCAGGTGGCATCACTTGCCTTGCAACTTGCTATTCAATCCCAATCAGTCAGTTATGAAACCTGACTGATCCCAATTGGTACACCTGATAGTTAATCACTATCAGATGCCCCTATTATATCAGCAACTCTGCCCAATGAGATCTTAAGTATTAATCTGGATCGATCCCCAACAGATATGACTAGACAAATATCCCAAAAAGCCCAAACGTAGCTACCTGAAACTCGGACCAACCAATTTCCAAATCACTTCGCCTTAGGGAATTTTCCCCTAGCAATTCCTGGTAATCTAGCAGGCTGCGAATATGGGCAAAAATCCCAATATCCGGGCTGTAAAATGGATGGGAATTAATGGCTGGCATTATGTACTCATGCTGTAATACTTTAATGAGCTTTAACCAATCCCCATCATAGGAAATTATTTTACCTCATGGGACCCCTGCCACACCTATAAAGGGGGTGGTTTTCTGCATAGGTGCATGAAGGGATCTGGTTGTGGTTGGTGGATTTCCATTTGATGGATGACCCAGGGTCTGCTGCATGGTCAGAGAAAGCTGACTGCTTGACTTAATGGTTGTTGCCTTAGTATTTATCAAAATTATGTTACCCCAATTTGCAGGGTCCACTGAGAATTGACAAAGGTCTTTTGATTTAAAAAATCATTATTGTTATTTAAATTGCTCTTAGGTTCATCATAAACTTGTAAATGGTCAACATTTCCGCATTTTGGCTGATTTTGATCCAATACATTCTTCCTTTGCACCTGAGAGGGCAAATGTTTGAAATTAAATTTAGCAGAGTGACTATGCTAAATTAGTTTTTTTTCAACAAGCCTTTGTTTTAATTTGCCTTTAGTTTTTTCATTAAACATTTTGATTTTTGACTATAAATATTGTGTAATATGGATTATTCTAGGCTGGCTGACTTGAAAAATGGCTAAAGAGCTTCTAAACAACTAGCTTAAAGTTTTTTAATTTAAATTTTATTTTGGGGAAGGCTAACTATAGGTTGGACACTTCCAATTTACTTTGACTACAAAATACAGAAAAATAAGGAGGGGCACCCCAGAGGAGCCGTAGCTACCTCCTGTTGCCAATGGACTTCAAGTAATAGATGAGGGGGACTGACATGGGTGGCCTGGGCCAAAACTGAGCACAAATAAAGGAAAGGATCTGATGATAGGAACCAGATGGGGAACTATGGCACCATATGGTGCTGGCGGGATGGCAGATGGCCAAACAACCAAGCTTGAAAGTTCTCTGTAAGGTGAGAATAGAAGCGATGCAAAGCTTCACATAGGGTGGGGTAGTGCCAGAGAGTGCATCAAGGACAATGGTGTGTATCGTCCATTGTGCTATTACAAAAATTTAGTTGTGGAGCAATGGGTGGATAGGGGAGGACATAAAAAGGGCGAAAATTTTTGGATAGGCTGAACGCCTGCTCACTCTCCTGGCAAAAGAGGCGCATAATATCTCGCGAAATTGCCTGTGAAGGCGAGTAATCTTCCAAGTGATGGACTAAAGATCCGTATTAACTGCATACAACACATGAAGTTTGAGAGGCATTAGTCTGCTTAGCCGTACAGTACAATTTTCTCAGGCATATCCACACATGAGCGCGAATTTGGGCTTTGAAAAAAGGATGGTGTATGTAATGCCAAATGTCCTTCTAAGTCTCCAAAGAGTACAGGATGTCGAGCTTGTCAAGGTAGTCCTCATAGACAATGAGGTGGGGACGTTGGGGTAACAGGTTGTTTTAAATGACTTGCCCATGGACTTCTTGTCTGAAACGGAAAGTATGGCGACCAATCTTGGCGGTGTGCCCACTGATGCTGATTTTCCACTCAGCACTCTTCATGGAGAGTTAAATTCATTCAAAGTAGGGTGACATTCCATGTGTGTCTGCAGCAGTGGGATGCGAGGCAAGATAGTTTAGCAGAGAATGAGGGGTGTATAGGATTGATGAGGCCTAGGGTGCATGAAAAGTTGAAGCAGGCCACGCGTGACCAGTGTTGGGCTAGGAGTGAGGGAGTGGTGACCGCAGTGACCCAGGTGCCAATTATTTTGGCGGCATGGGTCTCAAACTTAAGCAGGCCCATACCTCCATTATGGCGAGGGATAAACATGACATCCAGGCGCACAGGGGGAGGGCGGTATAACCAAAGCCACCCTTGTAGATGAGCGTATAAAGGGGTTAAGAAAGAGTGGGAAAGGAGATAGCATGGGCCACAATCCAGACTTTGGACAGGAGCATAGTGTTGGCAAGCACAACTTAACCTGGGAGGGTAGTCTGGCGGGCTCTGATGGAAACGATGCTTTTATGACGTTGTCTAGAATATGATACACCATTACCAATGAGGCGTACCCTCCCTCCTACAGCCACAAACTTAAATGGTGTACTGGACCAGCAGTGGGTCTTGGCACAAAAGAAAGCACAAGCGTGGCGGTATGGAGTGGGTGGGGCAAGCAAACCCATGATTTAGCTGCTGAAGCAGGTAGGTAACAGGTTGTTGGTGACCAGCATGCTTGGTACCAGCCTAGTATGATAATTTCAGTTTTTGGAGGCATTAAGTACATTTTACTAAACCTGGAGTAATCCTAGATAGTAGCCTCAAGCGCGCGTGGATCATGGTTGTTAGAGACCCCAACCACACAATCATCAGAAAATGCCAGCATCTTAACTGGTGCTTGGTCTTGCACATGGACACCAGTAATGTGGGCATTCACTTTGAATAAAAGTGGGTCGAGGCTGAATTTGTACAATAGTGAGCTTAAAGGGTCCCTTTGGTGGAGACCCCTTTGTTGGTGAACCACATCAGTGAGGAAGCCAGGGCCACGCATTGTCATTGTGGTGGATTCATAAGCAACATCACCCAATTATTGAACTGATGGGGAAGGTGGAACTTGTGGAGGCAGGCTTTTGAGGTATTCCCAGTTGACCCTATCATAAGCCTTCAGCTGATCTAAAAAACAAGTACCCCAGTAGCCGTGGATTGACAGACGTTGGCTACAGTGTGTATTTTGTCCCATATAGACCTCTTGGGAATGAAACCAAATTGCTCAGAGGAAGAGATATCAGAGGCAACTTCCCCTAGGAGGTTGCACATAATTTTAGTATATAATCTAGTATCAGTGTTAGTAAGTGATATGGGGCGCCAGTTGGCCAAGCTCAGCTTACTTCTTTTTATACAGCGTTATTGTGTACGCCTCCTGGCCCCCAGGAAGGAGGCTCGTTTCTAGCAAACATTGGTTCATTAAGGCAAGCAAAAAAGAGGATACATATTTAAAATATCTCTTATAGAACTCATATGAAATACCATCTGGACCTGGGCATTTCCTGTGCGGTGCACTGCAAACAGCATACCAGAGTTCATCATAAGAAGTTAAATTACATTAACTCTGGGTAATGGGAAATGGCGCAGATATTTACGCTACTGAGAAACTCATCAATTTTGGTCGGTTCAACAGGCTTATAGCAATTCAGGTTGGAGTAATAGTTTTTAAATTCAATTGCCACTTCAGCTGGAGTTTTGGCAACAGAGTGATCCAGCCTAACCTGTGTGCAGGCCAAGCTATGATACGGTGCAAAGAATTTAAAGAAGAAATAGGCAGAGCATGTTTGCCCACCATACTATTTTTTGCCTTGAACTAAACATAAACGCAATATTGTGTTGCCTTACTGGTGTATTGAGATGAGCAGACACTTCTGCCCACTTATGATCCCAGGCTGGGTTGTAACCTTCAGCATAGACATAACAGCCAGGTGGTCCACTTCTGCAAGTGTGCGCTTAATGACTTCCAATGCAGAACAAGCGTGACACAATTAGAGGTTCCATGCCTGACAGATAGTGTTAGCTTTTAAGGTTAACCAGGTAGTAAATGGGTCCGCACAAAATGGTGTGGCAAACTCTGGTGCCAAAGTTTTGTTGTCTACCCATGAGGAAAACCTGGGCGATGTGATTTCAGTGGGACAAAGTTTTCACCACCTTGGTGCCTGTGCCACTTTGTTTGACAAAGAGAAGAAAATTGACATCAACCTGTGGTCAGAGAAATTGTTTTTATCATTGTAAAGTGTTCAACCTGAGATCAAAAGTGTAACAGGGAAAAAATAAAATTAATGTGTCACATAGACCTCATTTGACCATTGTGCACATGGGGATGGGACATGTTGGGGAGCGGCGGTACATGTTTGGGTAGGGTATCAAACAGCCCCAAAGTGGCTTTCAGAATGAATAGTTTGATGTGCCCCTGCGGGGGTAGGCGTTAAAGGCCAGCGGTTGGTGGCTGGGTTGGCCCAGCAGTTCAGGTCGCTGACCACAAACAGATCATGAGAAGTGGAAGGGATGCAATAACCAAGAGGAATTCACAGTGAGCCTGCACACACGTCAGGGGCATAAATATCAACGATAGCGTGCACTTCATCATCCCTTTAATAGGAAAAAACAAGAAAACATCCATTGAGGTACAAATTTTAGAAAGTAAATTTAAAACTACAGGTCACATATATAAGAACCCCACAGTGCAGCTACCAAAAGGAAAGGGAGGGAAGGAGCATCATTGCCCATGTTTCCTCAGCTCTGTGTGTACAGTGGGTTTCCTGAATGGCAAGGATGTCCACAGATAGATTATTTTTTTAAAAACTCAGTTTACTATCCTGGGACGGCAAGGCCTTGAGTCCAGTGATGTTCAACGTTTATATTGTGAAGGCTCCCCATCACACCTTAGGTGCTAGGGGAATGGCCCCCTTGCCCTTCATCTGCCCCTTTATCAACATGTTTCTTTTTTTTAGTACTAGATGGTCCCAACCCAAGGGGTATCAACATGTTTCTCTTTGGCAGCTTGTGTGCACTGTGCTATGGGGTAACTGTCTGTAGGTAGTTCTTTTGCTGTGGGTTTATTGTCGGGTTTTGATTTCATCAATTTTGTTAATTTGTTATAACTTTTCAAATTGTTGTTCTCCTGCAGTTCATCATCAAAGGTTGACAAAATCTTGGGAGGAAAGTGGGTGGTAGATTCAGTTTTTATTGAAGCTTGGTAATTCTGCTTAGGTAAATCCAACTCACCCATTGGGTCCTCAGGTAGGCTGGCCCAATCTGATTGGTTAGCTGATTCTTGAGCTGCTTCATCAGCAGATGACTCAAATCATCCTGGGTCTGGGCAGGTGGGATCATTAGAAGCCGTAGCTGCTGACTTGGCCATTGCTCTGCGGGCCTCTTTGGCCTTCTTGTGCTCCTGTGGGGACACAGGTTTGACCTGAATGTAACACCCCTGCGTGCCCCACAGAAAGGTGGAATCAGTGTCAATAGCCAGTTCATAATGGGAGTCTGCACTGCCCATTGCATCGGGGATGATCTCATTTTGTGTGATGCCCTCTCTGGAAGGGCATGTGTGAGCCTTGTGGCCAAAAGCGCAAAAAAAGGTTCAGATAGTGGACGCACTATCTACTGTGATGCAGAATGGGCAGAATTCCTGCCCATCAACATCCATAACTAAAGTGCGGTGAATTTGTGTCAAGTCTTCTACAATGACTGCAGATTGGTTGATAACTAAAGATTGCTTTACTGTGCACAGGTCTGGCATAAGTGTAAAACATTGCATGTTGAAGTGTGAAGTTCGCCATAGCTCTTAAACCCAACCATAAGGCGGTACTCCAGCACAGTGTGCTTTATTGTTGTGGAGAGTAAGCTGAACATAACGAATTTTTGGTATAATTTGGTCCATTGTGTGCACTTCATTTCAACCATACGTTGATAATCTGGGAGGGCTACCACCACATAATATTGTGCATCTTCGTCCACTGCTTTTTAGTCTCAAACCTGAGATCTAAACAACTGCAGGTCATGGAATGTGGTGCAACATATATTGCATCTGGGAAATGGTTGTGCACATCTCCACAAAACATTTTCCCAAAGCGCTGTTTAATTAATATCCAAAAAAAAACTTGACCCCATGCTCCACTGATGACAGGGGCTGGGAATGCAGAGTTTTGATGAACTGGCTGCATATTGCTTGCCAGGCCAAAATCTCCGAGGAAATACTCAGTGCTGGATTTCTATTTTCATCTAGGCTGCCAGTGTCATTGAGGCGTTTATAAACTTTGGATGGTGTGTAGCCCAATCTTCTGCCCTTTACTTTGCTAGCCGTGCTATTACCCAACATTGAGTGCGCTAAAACTCCTCAAAAAGAATATTTGAGGTGGGTTGACCTTGGGACAAATATACCACAATGAGAATTTTTAAGTCATTACAGGTCTTGAACTTGAAACCTGCACTAGGGTGGAAGAAGTTTTGCCTGCCAGGCTAACCACCCTTACTAAAAATCCTCAAAGAGATTATCAAACTTATCTAGTCTTGAATCAAATTTATTGCAATAGTGATTGCAATGAGATAGAAAAAGTCTTTTAAGTTTTTTATTTTAAAAATTTATAAACTTGAACTTAAATCACAAAAGTACTCTATTGTCCAGTTATAAGCATACTCAACATACCTTTTTAATTGTAGTTGCAATCCCTTATATAAAAACATGCTAAATTGCAAAGATCTTATTGTGAGCACAAGTGAATACAAGCGCTCAGTATATTTATTATTTTTAGACCTTAAAGCTAGGTATATAAAGTTCATGCACAACTAATACTTTTTAAGTATATGATGCTTTCAATTGATTTAAAGTGATAATTGTAAGGACCTGAGGATCCCAAGTTAAATCAGGCTTCAAGCTGGTGGGTTCTAATTGGTCACCTGAGTAACTAAGAAACAGCTGTTATGTGGCCCTAAGCCTCTAGTTGATGATGGGAGAGCTATAATTTGTGGCAGCACCAAAATTGCCTCAATGGGTCCCATGATGTAAAAATACCTAAAAAGATTTAATATTAAAAGTGGTAGAAAAAATCTTTTTTATAAGTAAATAAAACTAATTTATAGAGCAAAATAGACAGTAGCCACTCATATAAAGATCACTGGTTTTTAAATAGTTGAGGGGCTTTAAAGTTGAAAGAACTGTTATTGGGTTTTGTAGCACTTAATTAACGTCTTCTCTGGTTTCAGGTTCCTAAGTTTGCACTTGGGAAAAGAGAGTCAGTTTGCAATTTTAGCAAGAGCTGGGTAGGAAGAAGTGATGGGCATGCCATTATTGGCTGCTCGCCATTTTAACTTTCTCTAAATAAAATAAATTTTCAAAAATACTTGTGCGCTACATCCTCAGAGATTTGACGCTTAATCAAAAGCAAATTCCCTAAGCATCATAAAGGGATCTCAGGAAAATATTAGAAGAGAGGTAAAATGGGGTCAGAATTTTCAACATTCCATGGAATAATCAAATTATTGTAACTTGAACATTGTAAAGCCATCAGAATGTTTAAAAATTTTATGATTATAGCAACTGGCCGGCGGTATTTGGGGACTAGCATGGAGGACCCTGGTGTTTTGATCTAGCCGAGGTATTTTTATACACAGTATATTAATGTTTTCAAAATATTTTTTACTAAAAATTGGGGATTGAAGTGGCACAAAGTTATAGGTTCTTATATAAAATTAGTCTTTTACCTAATAAGGTTAGTAGGTACCACCTGGCTCATTACTTTTGTGAAAAGCCTTGCATATCCCTTATTTATTAACCTTCTAACATTTTTGGACTATTTGGACTCCATCCCCTCGGGGTATGTCACCTATGGTGTAAGGCGGGGCTTGATATTGCAACATTGGCAGCAAAATTATAAAGTTCACCTACCTTATGACAAATATAAGTTACCCTTTCGTTAGAAACAGGGGTTGAACTGTGGATTATCCATGCTGAGGACATTTTATAATTGGAAGGAACAGAAGGGCGTGGGAGTGACTTTACTGAAGGTAAGGGCTGAACTTTTATTTCCTTTTAAATCACTTCTTTCAATGAGCTTATTATTGTCATCAGAGAGTTCAGGTAATAATGATCATACACAGGGAGTGAAGCAAATGAATCATTATACCCTGTCAGCTTTGGGGTAAGTTGATAAGCATAAAAGAAGGCGTGAAGAGGGGATCAAAATTGGTTAGTGGTTTAGATTATCCATAGTCAGCCAAAGGTCCCATAGCTACTAGAAAAACATTTTTCTGGGTGGGCAAAGCGGTGAAAACTCCATGGGTATATCTGGCGGTGTGTGACTACAATTGCATGACATGCAAAGAGTAGCTTTGGGTGGAATATGAATTACACAAGCAAACTACCAAAACAATAAAAAATCTACAGGCTTAAAAAAGGGTTAGTTAAGATAGGAAAAGGAAAAATTGAGGTCCATGCTGAAATTCATTAAAGGTTTTAAATCTGATTGCCCTATTATGTAATGACCTGAGGGGCCCAGTTGGCTCTGGTTCAAGCTGGTGGGTTCCAATAAACCACCTTATTAATTAAGATAATGCTGTCATTTGATGGCTTCTAAGCTTCCTAGTTGATGAAGGGAGAGCCAACTTATGCTGCTACACCAAAATGGCCTCAATTGGCGCCATGGTACAAAAATTCTTAAAAAGATATCAAATGGAAATGATGTGAGGGAATATGCTTTACTAAAGAAAAAACTTATATAGATAACAAAAATAGGCCAGTACCCTCGAAAGTAAGGGCACTGGCCATTAAAGGGGTGGGGTTTTACAGTTGGTGACATTGTTCTTTGGTTTTGCAGCTCTTGGGTTGGCATCTCTTGTTGCAGGTTCCTGGGTTTGCACTTAGGATAAGAAGGGCAGGTTAAAACTTGTCACAAGAAGTGAGGTAGGGAAAGGTGATTGGTCATGCCATGATTGGATACTTCCCAAGTTAGCTTTCTATATGATTTTTAAAAATTCTAAATTAAGGCGCGCACCATCCTTTGCAATCTGGCGCTAAAAATAGCAAATTTTCATAAGCATCAGAAAGGGATCTCATGGTAATAATGAAAGGAAAATATATTGGGGTCAGGATTTTCACCATTTCCTGGCATAATCAAATTTTTATGACTTGAACGTTGTAAAGGCAATAGAATTTTTAAATTTTATTGATTTCTAAGAAATTGGTTGTAGTATTGGTTTGTCAGACAATTGCTATCTCAACTTCAGCAAAATAATGTATTAGGTAAGAATAATCCCAATTTAACAAGTACAATCGGCCAGTTACAAGTCTGATCTCATAATTTTTTGGATGAAAATAATGACTGTATCAGCCAGAAGCCCCTGGTTGATTTTTGGTGGTTCCCCACAAATCTGGGTAATGCTTTTATTAATAAACCATGGTCATATAAACTAATTCAAACTGTCAGATTGTACCAACTATGTGGCGTAATCTGGGTAGTCCATCAGAGGTTCCTCACCAGTCCACATCTAGTGAAAAGCAAACAACTAAGTGGGGCCCACCCCTTTTATAGGCTTGGCAGGTGTCCCCCAAGGTGCAATAATTTTCTCAAAGGGTTATTGGCTGATATTAAATCATTATCACATGGGGATATCTTACCTGAAAATAGCTCTCCATCAGTCATTCAGCCTAAGTGAAGCAAGTTTTCTGAGCTTTGATAGGTTAAACTTACATTATTCCTATATTGGACCATAATAAGCTATTATGAGCTTACTATAATATCCCCTTTTACTCTCAATACAGTTTAATTACTGAGCAGTACTGTATTGAGAGGGTTCTTTTTTGTTCATGCAGCTACAGCTAAAAAACATTTAAAACCCTCACTTTTTACTTTTATTATAAAAATACATTTTTTGTGTAAATGTTTTGTGGATTCTGGCTGATCCAGCACTAAAAAGTATATAAATTGCTAAATTTCTACATGGGGTACTGCTTATAGTACCTTTGATGTTTTGGTATAGCTGAGAGATTGCTCTACATTGAAGCTTAATTTTTAACATACCACGTGCTAAACAGTGGGGGGTATGGTGTGGGAACAAATATAGGATTTTCCTTAGAAGAATAATTGGCCTTTTTCACCTAATAGGGGATAGTAAGCCCAACTGGGGTTATTGTCCTTTAATGATAAATTTAGAATATATTTTGTTTAAGTTCTATAGTATGTCATAGATAAACCCACCAGATCTCTTTTTTACAAGATACTATAACATACTTCAATACAACATAAAGTGTAACATGAAAATGAAGATGCACTGATATTCATAAATTTTTATTCAGGTTAGTGAATTTAATATATTATCTTAAAGAACATGAAATTTCCTTGTGTAAGCTCTTTACTATATACTAGATATAGAAATCAGATATACAACCTTAGCCTAAAATTTGTTTCATAAGCATTGAAAAAAATTTTAAAGAACACATAATGTTAAATAATGAAAGTCGCCATAAAAGGAAATAATCTTCTTTTACTATATTATACTTACTATGCACTAAAATTTGGTATAATATTTTGATCAAAATACAAAAATTACTTACATAAAGATTGTAAATTTTCTATAAGCATCTGGTTAATGGTATTGTGGCACAATGTATTTTTTTCAAATATTTTAAACTAATACATGATCCCACTAAATTAATGATAAAACTGCTAAATTAAAGATATACATTCAAATCTTGAAGAAAACTTTAAAAGACAATGCTTGTGATGATCAATAATATAAGACATCCTTATAGAACAAAGCAATTAATTAAGCTTCATTAATCCAACTTAATTTAGTTTTTTAATATACACTATTTTAAGTCAGTCTTAGACTAAAAATTAGTATATAAATCTAAATTTTATTTGAGGTGGGATGACCTAGGGATGATACTGCACCTATTAAGGGAAAATTGAATGAAAGGGAAAGGAGTATAAGACCCAGAAACCCTCCATGCACAGCGTATGATAGACCAAAAACTCCATGGACTGCCTTTGCTATTTGCTATCTCAGTTCGGCATTGGTGCACAACACCAACACAGTCATAATTGTCCCCTGCCCAAAGTTCATCAACCAGGATCAAGCTTGGAAAGATATACTATAGTATATAATTCTTAACTTTTTGCTATCATTTTAGCTGCTTTTGCATCAGGTTAGTATCATTAAAAGGTTTGAAATCAAGAGATCAAATACTCATTATCATGATATAGAAATTTAGTTTTTTATTCTTGAGATTATATGCTTTTTCAAAATATTCTAAAATATGTATTATTGCGATCATGAAATTTATCTAAAGGCATTTTAGTATTAGAAGTTTTATTTTTAATCAAAAATTATGCATAGATAATAGTTCTCATAAAATTAATAAAAACATTTTATATTTATTCCATAACAGATAGTTTTGTGCAGGTGTGCTTTAATCTATAATCATAAATGATCTTTAATTCGTTTTAGAGCTTGCATAACCTATACCAATTTATTTATTTTAATCATTTAATTTCATAAGTATCATTTTGCATTTTTAGATGACACACTATAAATTATTGTAAACTATCTAGACTTGAAGTATTGTAAACTTGACATTAGGGCCATGAATGGGCATTTATTACTATAGTTAAATTTTAAAGTGTCATATAAGAAACTATATTAATATATATATATTTTAAAGAAATTACAAAACAGAAGGTAATAAAGCTCTTATTTTGTAGTAATACGCTTTTACTTTTGTTTAATTAGAAATAATATCTATAAAGTAAGATTATATGCTTCATGAAATGCTGCACCTATAGGTGCCATACTTAGTCCCAGCATATAAATATATTCTGAGTATTTAGGCGTACTTCATAGCCAGTTATTAAACTATATCATATCCATAGATATATGACCTAAGGCTATACAATGGCTAGATATCAAGAAATCAGATTGCACATATCACATCAAAAAAAAGAAAGTAAATAGGGTTTATTATTTGCAATGAGTAGTAGCTATAAAAATAAGGTCTTATTTGCAATGATACAGCAGATATCTAGGTTTTCCAACGCTCATATCTAATTATGCACCCAAAACCTTTTAGTGGTCAACTATCTTGTGTTGCAAAAAACGTATCTAGAATAAGTTACTTCTCTAGAAAAGACTAAATATAATCTATGAATAAAAAGATATTATTTTAAATTTATTGCGGGGAAGGACGTCCATGGGACGGACACTTCCAAATATGACTCAGACGAGACAAAACTTAGTACCAGGGAGGCACCCCAGAGAAGCGATGCTATCTCTTGTTGCCAGCGGGAACGCCACTTATGGGAAGGGGGAGGGAATGTGTGTAGGGGACGTAGCCACTATTGAGCACGTGTGGAGGAAGGGGTCTGATTTGATGAACCAGACTGGGAACCAGGAGGAGACCAGCTGTTGGTGACGCGGTGGGAGATATCCAAACATCCACGCTTGAAAGTGATCCACCAAATGAGACCAGAATCTGTGGACCGCTTCAGGGAGGGTGGGGATGGATCCAGCGATGGCATCCAAGACAATCGTGTGGATAGTCCACATGGCGATTGCAACCACCAGAGCACGGAGGGAGGGTGGGAGGGGGAGGCCATTGATGAAGCAAACATATCTCTTGACAGACTGAAGGGATGTGTTTGATCCTGGCCTAGCAGACGTTGGACTTCACGCCATATTACTTTAGAGGTGGGGCACTTCTCCAGGCGGTGGAACAGCGTTCCATACTGGCCACACACGACACAGGATGAGTGTAAAGCATTAGAGCGCTCAGCTGTATGATACACCTGCCTCAGGCAGCGCCACACATGGGAGCGGACTTGAGGCTGCAACAGAGGATGGTGTGCATATTTCCAGATAGTCTTTTGGGTCTCAGTGGAATAAGGGATGTCCATAATGTCCAGGTAGTCCACCCTGGATATGACTTGGGGTCAAATGGGGATCACGCCATCAATGATGGGTAGCCCCTGTACCTCTTGTGTGAACTGAGGAGAGGGGCGGCCTCTTCAGGTTGTATGTCCACTAATACAAATTCTCCACTCTGCGCTTTGCATGGAGAGTAGGATTCATTTGTAGTGGGTTTTGGTCCCGTGAGGACCTGTGGCTGATGTGTGTGATGCGAGGTATTTCATCAGGGAGTGGGGGTTTGATGGATTGTTGAGGCCCAAGGCTTGGGAGAAGTTGGAGCGGGCCACGCGGGACCAGTGTTGGGATGGGAGTGTAGGAGCAGTGACGGCCGCGATCCAGGTGCCCAGGATCTTGGCAGCATGGGCTTTGAAGTCAAGTAGGCCCATGCCACCATGATGATGAGGGCCAAACATGACCTCTAGCCGTACTGGTGGAGGGCGGCCTGACCAAAGCCATCCTTGTAGCAAAGCATACTGTGATTTGAAGAAGCTTGGGGAGAAGGGGATGGTGTGGGCTCCGAACCAGACTTTGGATAGGAGCATAGAGTTGGCAAGAACAACC
The DNA here is from genome assembly GCA_022478985.1 of Massospora cicadina. Lineage (NCBI taxonomy): Eukaryota > Fungi > Entomophthoromycota > Entomophthoromycetes > Entomophthorales > Entomophthoraceae > Massospora > Massospora cicadina. Next base: position 88,681 of record JAKSZP010012131.1, on the reverse strand, counting down.
CTGCCAGTGAGGGTAGTAGGGTGGGCTCTGAGAGAGGCGATTCGCTTCGTCACGTTGTCCAGTATATGGCACTCCATTACTGCTGACGCGTATCCACCTGCCTCCATCCACACGCCCAGATGGCGTACCGGTCCTATGGTAGGACGTGGCACAAAGGGGAGCACCAGTGGAGCGGTGTGTGTTGAGTTAGTAAAGCGTGGACGTGGGTGAGCAGATGGGCCGGGTTGGGAACTACTTGCTGGGGCCCAGCAGTTTTGAAACCGACCAAGGAGGATGATTTTGGTTTTGGAGGCGTTCAGTGCCGCGGCTTACCCGGGAATATTCCTGGATGAGGGCTTCAAGCGCGCGTGCATCTTTGTTAATAGACACCCCCACCACGCAATCATCTGCAAATGCCATCATCTTGACTGGGGTTTGGCCTGGCACATGGACCCCAGTGAGTTGGGCATTCACATTTCGCAGTATTGGGTCAAGGCTGAAGTTGTATAAGAGTGGGCTGAGGGGGTCCCCTTGTCGCAAGCCCATTTGAGGGCAGACTACTTCCCTTAGGAAGCCTGGGCCACGCCCTGCCATTGTTGCTGATTCTGTGAGCAGCATCACCCAGTTGATGAAGCGGGGGGGTAGGCGGAATTGATGGAGGCAGGCCTTAAGGTATTCCCAGTTTACTCTATCATAGGCCTTTTGTTGGTCCAAGAATACAAGTGCCCCAGAGGCTGTGGACTGACATGCATTAGCCACGGAGTGCACGTTATCCCAAATCGACCTTCTGGGGATGAAACCAAATTGTTCTGGGGAGATGGTGGCAGATGCTACAGTCCCTAAACGGTTAGCCTTGATTTTGGTTAAAATTTTGGTGTCTGTGTTTGTTAGAGAAATGGGGCGCCAGTTGGCTAAGTCTAGCCTATCCCCTTTCTTGAAGAGTGTGACCATAAAGGCCTCATGTCCTCCTGGTAGGAGGCGCGTTTCCAACAGGCTTTGGTTGAGTGAGGCTAGCAGCAGTGGGGATATATATCTGAAGTACTTTTTGTAGAACTCATATGGAATGCCATCTGGGCTTGGGCATTTTTGGTTTGGTGCACCACAAATGGCTGTCCATAATTTGTCTGGAGTAATTAAATTCATTATTTCTGGGTATCAGAAAACAGTGCGGATATGAGCTCTGTCAAGAAATTCTGCCATTTCGGCTGGCTGAATTGGTTCAGCTCAGTATAACTCAGAGTAATATATTTGCATTTCGATTGCCACTTCAGCTGGTGTGTCCACAATAGAATTATCCGATCTTCACAACTGTGTGCAGGCCACGCTCTGGCGTGGTGCAAAATTTTTTTGAAGAAGTATGCGGTGCACTTGTCACCTTTAGCGATGTGTGTGGCCCTGTATTGGACACAAACCCGATGTTTGTGTTGCCTTTCAAGTGCGTTGAGGTGGGCGGCTGCCTCCGCCCACTTCTGGCCCCATGCAGGGCTATATCCTGAGGCTGGAATGTTGGACTCCAAGTGGGCCAATTCCGCCAGCGCGACGATATAACTGCTGATGTGGCTTGTGAGCATCTGGATGAGAGATGGCGATAGTGGCGGATGGTGTCTTCTTTGAAAGTTGCCCATGTGGAAATGGGGTCCACGCAAAACGGTGCAACAAACGATTTTGCCAAAGTTGCCTCTTCCACCCACGTGGAAAATCCTGGCAACGCGAGCTCTGGGGGGCGGATATTGCACCAATATGGGGCCTTTGCAACTGTGACGGGTAAGTGGTATGTTATTGAACCAGTCAGTGGTCGGAGAATTCCATTTTCGTTGTTTTGAAGTGGGAGATGTGGGGTTGGAATTTCACCAGCGCTAGAATAAGGTCGATGCGGGTCATGGACCTTAATTGGTCATTGTGGACATGGGGACGCGTCATGTTTTTGAGCAGTGGGGCATGTTGCAGCAGCGCATCCATTAGCCCAAGGGTGGCTTTTAGAACGTGTAGTTCTACGTGACCCTGTGGGCGTGGGGTGAGGGCAGCCACCAGTCCGTTGGTGAGGTTAGCCAACAGTTCATGTCACCAATTAGGAAAGAAGTGGGGGGTAGTGGGAGGGATTTGACCAACGAGAAAATTCCTGACGCTCATGTGCACCGTTTGGGGCATAAATGTTGACAATTGTGTGTGCAACATTGGCCCATAAGAAGGTGACAACGAGCACTTGGCCATTTAGGAATGTTTCTGAAGATGAAAATTTGAAAAAATTGTTTTTCCAAATTAGCACCCCACAGTGCTTTGACCAAAAGGATAGGGATGGTAGGAGCATTGTTTTCCAAGCTTCCTCGGAACCTCATGGACAGTGGGACTCCTGGATGGCCAGGATATCCATGGGTAAATTGTTTTGTAAAAAACTCAGTTTCTTAGCCCAGGATGGGGAGGCCTTGAGTCCAGCAATATTCAGCATCCTTAGAGTGAAGGTTTCCCCCATCGCACCTTAGGTGCAAGGGGGTGGGCCCCCAGGCCCACCAGCCTCTTCCAGGTCCCCACGGGCTTTCACAGCAGTGTGGGTATTAGCAGCAACGCTATTGGGGTTTTTTTTAATTTTTGCGGAAAGAGTTGCATTGGCTTTGGCCTTCACTTTTTGTTTTCCCAACGTCGGACGAATTTTTTGCGGTGCGCATAAGTTTGGTGCACCATCAAGTGGGGCAAAATTTTTTTTTCAGTTGGGATAGGTCCCAAGTCGGTTTTGACTGGGGCTTGGGTACAGCGATTGGGTGAGATCAAATCTCCCATCGGATCCTCAGATTGGCCCATTTGGCATGGGCCTCCCAATCTGATTAGGTGATGGATTCCCAAGTTGCTTCCACTGTGAAGGTCTCCATGTCCTCCTGGCGTTGTGAGTGTGGGATGGTGGTGGTGGCCTTGGCCGCTTCCTTGGCCACGGTCCTACAGGCCTGCTTGGCCTTCTTCTGCTCCTGCGGGGAGATGGGCTTTACCAATAGGTAGCAGCCTTGTGCTCCCCACGGGAAAGCCTCCTTGGTGGTTGCAGTTGGTTCGTAGTGCGCCTCTCCGCTGGCCATGGCTGCTGAGGGGTGCTCTTGGAATGTGACACCCTCTTTGATGGGGCATGCATGCACCTTATGGCTGAATGCATCACAGTGGGTGCAAATGGCGGGCGCGCTGTCCACGGTTACCCGGAATGGGTGGGTGGTGTGCCCTGCGATGTCAATAAAGGTGGAGTGCGGAATCTGGGTTAGGTCCTTCACAATCTCCTTGGATGGGGTCAGAACTGCGATGGCTTTGCCAGTGCACAGGTGTGGCATCAGCATGAAACGTTGCATTTCAAAAGATTGTATGTCACCATATATGGTGAGACCATCTTTCAGGTGTTGCTCCAAAATGTCACATTTTACCATAGTAGGCAAAAAGTCAAACGTGAGGAAAATTTGGTTTGATTTTGTCCATCTGGTGCATTTAGTTTCGATGACCCGTTGCCCTTCGGGGAGGTCAACCACTATGTGCACCACTGCAGCCTCATCTGCTGCTATTTTGCTTTTGAAACCTAGGTCCAGCCAACCATGCGACATGGAGTGAGGTGCAACGTACACCGCGGTCGGGAAAATTTTGTGTACATCTTCACAAAATTTTTCCCATAGGGCCGTTTTTTGGATGTCCAGATACACACGGACTCCAAATTCCACCGATGAAAGTGGCTGGGAATGTGGCGTGTTGATGTACTGGTTGCATCATGCTTGCCACATGAGTATCTCTGGGGAAATTGTGACTGCCAGTTTTTTTAGGTTTTTTTCTATTCTGCCGGATTCTCTGGGGCGTTTTTGAACATTAGAGGCCACGGGCCTTCCGCCTGCTCCTCTTGCCTTGCTTGCCCAACTGCTCCCAGACATGGGCGCAGACTAATCCCCTCTATGAGATTATCAAACTAGATTTAGTCTTGAATTGAATGGGTTGCAAAAGTGTTTGCAACAAGAAAGAAAAGTTTTTAATAAAAAGATATTATACTATACTTATTAATATAAATAGGTTCCATATAATACTCATCTTAAAGGCTTGTAAAGTTAGCCTATCCTAACATAAAGGATTACTTAAATCTTAAATTAAATTTATTTTTCATTATTTCAGCCATTCAACAGGATTCTCAATAGAAACCATTATTCAGAGCTCTATAACCTACCGCACATAAGGAATATATTAGGACTTATTGATAGGAATGTAAAATTTTACAATGTTTCTCTAAAAAAGATAATCTCAGATTGCATTAATATTGAGCACTTTAATTTATAAATATCAAGTATTGATAAGTCTTCTATAGAAAATCTACCAATACTTAGCCTTGTAAAATTTAGTTAAGGCCAATATACCTACCATTTATCATATATATAGTTTTTATTCATTATAATATCATATTAAATTTTGAATAGTTTAATAAAATGCTTCCCAGCTTACTGAAGGTAAAAGACATAGTGACACATAGTAAATTAGGTTTTATTTACGAATCATACTCAACTTTTACATTTCTAAAATTACTAAGAGATAAGAGATTAATAAAAAGGCATCCTAACTATCTCTTTACTATCTATTGTATGTAAAAAGTCCAAAAGTAGACTATACTTGATTAAATATTAAAATATAGGTATCCTTATTAGACAAATGTTTATTTAGCAAATTAAGATATTGGGTATATTGAATTATTTTTAAACATTCATATCTTTAACATATAAGCTTAGATAATTTAAGGTAAGTAGATCATAGTTAAAAGATACTTAGCTAAGGCCTTGATACTTTTATCTTACAGAAAGACATTAAACAGCTGTTTTTTGTTATAATTCGAATTCAAAAACCTTACTGTAGCTTCACAAGACAAATTTTGCTTTTAAGAGAAGATATAATATGGTGAAATTTTTAACTTTTTTGATTAATTATATATATATAAATTAGTTTGGAATTTCTTATATCTTTTTAGGCTTTGATCCATTAAATAATTATATTTTTAATTTGAATTGATGAATACACCAGCATCTGCAGCCATGCTAACTACTGTTATCTGTTATTGAATTTAATGCCTGCTGCCCCCTCATGGAGTGGTTACATGCCTCCCCCTAATGTTTTTTGGTAACTTTAAAGCAATCCTAGCTAGCTCTGCTAACCCTCCGACCCATCTAGACGCTTTGTCCTAACTTGAAACCTAGCCTTTATCTTTCTTGCTCTCAGGCGGTGCCTCACAGACTTCTGGTGCTCCCCTACAGCGACATGCAATTTGCCTTTGGCAAAAATATGGGAACCTCTTCCCCTACTGTGATGTGGCAATTATCAACTTAGTGCAAGCATTTTTAACGCTCAGTTGCTTTCATTTTTTTCACTCATTCAAGGTTTATTTTGACCTTGGATTCTCCTAAAAATCCAATGCTGCAATAGAAAAACGGTTCTGCTAGTCCACAAAAAGACACTTAACACTCACAATGTGCAATTAGTTGAGTTAGACTCAATCTGATACTCCAGTCTGTGGGCTGGATGCTTACTACCCTGACTACATTGCCAAAACCCTGGCAGGTCTGAACGCTTATGACTCAGACACTATTTTACAGTTTGTGGTCCAAATGGGACCAGTCAACTAGCAGGACCTTTCGCCTTTGTGATAATATGCCCAATATCATTAGAATTAAACTCAAGATTCTAACTACGCCACTAGACAATCATCTCCCAACCAGCCTTATAAGCTTGCGTGGAATCAGGTGGCATGTATGCCCAATATGATTTTGGTTGGACCACTCAAAACGCATATTACCCTCACGCACCGCTTCCAAAGCCACTTCAGTCCACAGTGGAGTGACAAATTCACCACAGATGCACCAAATTTTGCTTAATGAGTATCAATTAAAACCCCTTTTTCAAAAACTGTGGATTTATCTTCAGGAAGGCACCCAATCAGGTCCCCCAAGCAATTGGATCCCATTCAATAACGTCGCCTAATCAATAATTTACCACTTCAAGCAATTGAAACAGCACTGGATAACAATCTGAGACAAGAATACCCAGTCTTGTTCACCTGCCCAATTTTACCCATATGCAAATGCCCAATCTAGGAAATAAAACCCCTGGCATTTCTAGATGAGGATAGTGGCTGGCAAAGCCACGCTCATTTTGGCCAATACTATTGACTTCAACCAATCTTTTAAATATAGATGAAGATGTGGTAATTTTTTCACCATTATGCACCAAAGACATGCAACGCCCAAGCCAAAATGGCTCCCAGAATGCAAAGATGGCGGTGGGTATACCAGAATGCTACCCACTCTGTAATGCGGTTACAAAATCTGCTACTTATTAGTTAGTAATATGCCCCTTCCCATCCCCATCTAACTTCTTCACCATTAATAAACACTTACTCTTGCAATTCACACAAAAGTGATTATTGGGTTGCATCAATGCCATGGCAGAAAAACTTTAACCCAAAATCCAAGGTAACATATTCCAGGCTTGCTGCCTTTGCCTCCCTCATTGAAATCTGCATCCATAGAACATGAACTCACCAAAAATTATCTAATTGTTTATTTCCATGCTTATCCTTGATAGCCTACCATATGAAAGATTTGGCCTCAACCATTGATGCCTCCACTCTTATGTTTATGCTATAATAATTACATTTTCCTTGAGAACTAAACTTCTGAGGGTGCACCTGACTCCCTTCAATCTCCGTCATGGTTGGATAAGCATTAGTTGATTCCACCATTTTTTAAAATTTTTGATTTTAATTCAAGTTCTCATTACCGCCCCCATCCTTGATTAAGGTTATCTAACATGTAATATAAAAATAACATAACATAATTATTATAATATAATAACATTAAAACTTTTCTTTCAGTTTAGTATCACTTTAGTAAAATTTAATATAAAAAGTTAAAATAACTATGGCCGCCTGGCCACGTCTCTTTTATTGATGTTTTTGGATCTGACGCAGCTGCCCCAGTGTGGGATTGCAGTGCTCCTCCACCTAGCATTATCCGCCCTGTGGGCAAACATGTTCAGATGGGCTCAAATAGCCCGCCAAACTCTTCTGGCCAATTTGTCCCTCCCACAGGATTTAGCACTCCACCTTGCATGCATCCACCCTTCTTGCCCCCATCCTCTCACCTTTACTTGTTCCACTAATTGATTTTGCCTTCATGCCAACTATGGGCGTTTATTTCCCATATGCCAGCAAAGCAATAATCAAACTAGCTGCAGCTGCCTTAGCACCAGATAGCTTTATTGATTTCCGCCCCTTTAAGGTATACTTTGACATAGGCTTCCATATGGAGGAATACGGTGCTGAAGTGGCTTTTACTGCCTTCATTTATTAAAATAGTCATATCCCTAATACAAGTACTCGCAACCCTTCTGACACCTCCCTGGTGGTGTCATTTTCATCCCTCCTTCCCATCTTCCACCCCAAATATTTGTATAAACAGTTGATGGCGGGGCTTTTAGCTTATGGCACTCAACCCAATCTTATCTTAACAGTTACCTCTGGTGAAGAGCGCCTTGCTGCCCTTCACGCTACTATCCACCATAGCCAAACAAATCCACCCATGCTTTCATCATGGTGGCATCAAAGAATTTTTTTGAGCTCATGTCAATAATAGTCGCTAGATTTGTCTCCTCTGTTTTAAATTGACCATTCTAAAAATTCATGCCCCATGCCACTTCCTCTGATGCTGTTTCTGAACCCTTTTCAGCGGTGTCTGAATGGTGTGTTTTGTTGCCCCATCCCACTTACCACACTAGCTCACGGGGCCAAAGTGGAAATCTGCCCCCACCAAAACCTCCAGCCACACTTACACACCCAAATTCAACCCACCCAATCAGAATCAATCTTACATCACTGTTTGCCCCCAAGTAACTCCCCATTGGCCTGCTTCCACCCACCCTAAGTCTGCCTATATGTTCAATTGAATCAAATACCTTGGTCCCTACTGGATGAGGTTGATGTCAAGCTTATAAATGACTGGATTATAAACCAAGATCGCTAAGGCGGATTGGCTAGAATCCGCTGACCATGATCAATAAATTATAATTATTTGAGCGCCTTGGGATAAGGGGATATTGTATCCAGTAGGATATTATTAGACTACCTCCAAATAAGGTGACAAGGCAACGTTGACGTTTGACAAAAATTTATTAGATTGCCTCAAACTAAGGCAATCGGTAATTTAAGAATAGCATACCCTGCTGGAGCCAATGAGAATAAGGAGGAACCAAATAGTCTAAGCCAAAGGAGTGGCATTGACTGAAGTTGCTGATATGTAAGCGAGATGAGAATGAAGGAAGAAGGTTGTTAATAGGAAAGTGGAGAGCAGAACAGAAGGCATCTGTTAATATTAACGTGAATAAAGAAGTGTGGTGGAAGCTTTTTGCTTCATATTTTTATTATTTCTTTAAGTTTTTTCAAGAACTGAAAATCCTCACAATATCCATCCAATGTTCAGTGGGTTTGACCCTGTACAACCCTTACAGCGTATACCAACAATACCGCCAAAAAATATAACGGTGGTGCTCACTACATGTGGCTCATTAATAACCCACAAAAAATAATAAAAATTCTTCAGTCACCGACTATGTCACATCAGGACTGCTTTAATGGGGAATCTTCATGACACACTGCACCAGCGAATATTCAGAATTTAAACTTGCTTTAGACGTGGTGCTCAAGAAGCAGGTTGAACTTCTTCAGGAACAGAACAATGTAATGAACCAGATTGAAAGCACATTTAGTCATAGCGGATTCTTTGCCAAAAAAACAGGCAGCTTGCTACTCACTTAGATGACACTACTTTTTGACTGCATTGTGCAGAGAGAAATCTTGGTTGTACTTTCAAGTCCCCTCATTGAGAAGCGAATGAGCAACAAGGGGCTTCTTGGGGAGAATTGTACTTTGAAGAATATGACACTGGCATGAGCTGCTACACCCAGAAGGGCATCTCTGGAAATTATTATGTATTTAAGAGACAATTCCCCCAAGCAATGGCTATATTGCCCACTAAATAGGCCCATGCCACCTCAGGAGCACGGATAGCCCATCCGCCACATAACCAGTTCCTCATTGAGATACTGATTATGGGTTTCAACACATTCTTCATTATGCTCCAAAGGTTCACAGTTATGAGTGGGAGGAGGAGGTTTGAACAAAAAGCTGCCTCTGTTTGATCATGATAGGAATGGCCATGGCTTTTTTAAATGGTTTGAGTTTTCAGGGGAAGGAGCATCAGATCATCATAAAACTAAACTGTTAATAATTACTTTGGATGTTGGGAGTGCCGACCAAGTCACCTGCTACCTTCCAAGCAGTTCTGTCACTTACCAAGAAGTGAAGGATACCGTGCTGTGGTTATTTGGTGGTACTGCAAAGATGTCGCAGCGGGAAAGTGAATTCTTGACTATTGGGTTCCAACGTAATGAGACTATCAGAGCATATGCTGAATCATTTATGGCGGAAGCCCATGTGCTGATCAGGGCAGGGACTTTATATGAGTCTGAAGTGTGTATTGCAATGACCTCTGCAGCGAAGCCCTACCTCAAGCTTTACAACGTTATGGCTTCAATTTTGCAAGATGATGTACCCCTGCTCAAAATTGTTCAGTTTCTGCGCTGTCTATCATCTACCTTCCTTCTGCTCAATACAGAGTGGACACATACCATCACCATAGTCAGACCTTCTTTTTGAGGTTTTCTCTCTTCCTGCTCATATTTCACCTAGTAACCACTGACCTTATTATAATCACGCGCCTTGCCCTCAACCAAGTTACTCCAAGAAGTTTGACTTATGCTAAAGATCTGCTTATGAAAATCATCAGCAGCCCAACTACTGACCTGAATCTAATTATAATCGTCAGCAATCATCCTATTGACCTGGCACTGGTTACGCTAATTGTCAACAATCAAAATATCAGCCTGGCCCTTCTTATGAGAACTAAGGACGCGTACCTATGGAGATAATTGTTTGAATGAAGTTGCCTAGGCCACCTTGCACAGAGTTTCCCTAACCATCGATTTCAATACGTGCAACAGTATCAATACTAACAGGGAAAAGATGGAGTGGAGTATAGACGGGAATCTCTATCTCTGCTATCACAATCTCAAACGTCCCACCTGAACCTATTGTAATATATAGCGGAAGTCCCTCAATAAGATGTCATATTTTTATACCAGCAACCAGTTGGAGATGTGAACGTACTGAAATGGGTGAAAGCCAAAGTTTTGCCAGTTGAAGGATCTCATGAGCAACCAAAGCTGTACGCCTGTCAAATGTTTGACAAAGCTTCTTCAGAAAAGCTGAATCCAGCCGCAAGCCCCTTCTCTGAAAGATGTAAATGCCGCCCTTCTGAAAGAGGCTATTGTCAAGGAATATCACAAATTTGGTGAATGAATTATTAGTCTTCTTGGAAAAAGAGATCTCTTAAATGTCCACATATTAAACAGTCTATATGTTTATTATTATGAGTTTACATACTGTGACATTTTTGTAGCAAAAAAAATTTGATTTCGCGCTATAATAGACGTGGGCACCCCAGTCAACATAGCTTTTACTAAGTTGGTGGCGAAGGTGACATTAAAGAATAATGTAGAACAAAAAATGGTGTATGGGACCACTGAAGTTGAAAGAATGGTCCCTGAAGGAGCAACAGCGCGCTACCCTTGCAGTTTGGGTCAATTGTCATGGTAGCCCTGGCCATATTGCTACCAAACAATAAATATGACCTGCTAATTGAAACTACTTTCATGCAACACTTTGGGGGATGTCATTAATATGAAAGCAAAGACCACTGAATTTCTGTGGCAGCGGGTCCCAATTTACTTTACTTCCAGCAGAGTGCCAAAGGATCCAGTGCACATGGGACATATTAACCTTGCATACAGTGACGGGGCGATTTCATTTGTAACATTAATTAAAGAGCAAGACGGAGCCCTTCCCCAGAAAATTTACAAATATCAAGGGCTGCCTCTCAGAGCTGTGAGACCTATATGCATCCCCTCCAGCCACCAAGTAATAATAAACACTGAGTATGAGGTGGAAGTTCCAGCTGGGCTTTAGGGGGAGGTCATTGGCCCTTATCAGTGATTGAAGCTCAAGCCCCACATAGCTCCAGTAATATACTCCCAGGACACGGTGAGATCAAGGTCTTGATAGCAAATATACAGCATGAACCAATGCAAATCCGCTGGCGTTAAATAGTGGCATATTTACACTTGACCTCAGTAAAGGAGGTCCTTCAGCTTTATGAGTTTGAGTCGCTATATGAATTTGGTCTACCCTTTGAGCTGAATCCTAGCATAATGTCAGTAGTACTGCGGGAGAATTTAATAGGGTTATCAATAGAACAAAAAGAGCAAAAATAGCTCCATTTGACAAATACAAGTAGACTTTTGCTGTTGACGATCACAATTTATGCTTCGTTTGGGGGTGATCCATCAATTATACATTAGGATTATCCTCCTATCAGGTCACAACCAATCTGCCAATCAATGGCAGTTGAGGAAGTAGTGACTGAGAAAATTGAAAAGTTGCAGGAGCAAGGGATGCTCAAACCATCCAAGAGTGCATGGGCTTTACCTGTTATAATTGTAAAAGAGGAGGATTGTACCAACTGGGCGGTGAAAGGCTACCAAAAGCCTAACAATATTACTAGGAAGGACTCATATCACTTGCCTCATATTAATTATGCATTGGATCGGTTAGGAGAATCTCGCTACTTCTCAGTGATGGATCTGATATTGAGTTACTAGCAAAATGAGTTGCCTGCAGTGGAACAGGAAAATGCACCGTAATTACATCCAAGAAGCCTATGCAGCTGAAATATATGACTCAAGGGCTATGTAATGTCCCATCTTCATTTCAACGAGTCATGGACACTATCCTTGGTGACAGAAACTGTCATGCATACTCATGTACCTTGATAACATTAATGTTTTCTCTTAAACTTTCTTTGTGTACCTTGACAACCTAGAATAGGTATTCCGCCGGATTGCTGAGGAAAACATCAAGATTAAGCCTCATAAATATCAATTCTTCAAATACCAGCTGGAATACCTGAGGTTCGTGGTAGATTCAAAGGGACTGAAAACACTGCCAGCCAAGGTGAAGGCCATCCAAAAAATGACAACACCAAATAGTAAGCACAATATACAGGTATTTTTAGGAATTGTTGACTACTGGCGCTTCATCCCTGACTTAAGCTGTATTGGGGGCCCACAATCTAAATTGTTAAAAAAGAATGCCATGTTTTAATGAATTGAAAGCTGTCAATTCTCCTTTGACACACTTCAAACGGCGCTGATCAGAGCGCTAGTGCTATGCTATCTGAACTTTGATGAAGTGTTTAATTTGAGATGGATACATCCCTTTCGCTGTAAAGGTGGTCTTATCCCAAAAAGACAATTAAGGGGAGGAGCACCCAGTGGCATACTGCAGTAAAATCCTGAATTGCCATGAACGTAATTATAACCTGACTGAATGGGAGTGCCTAGTGGTGATCTACATATATAAGCAATTTAGGGTATATTTGCATGGGGCGAAATTTAAAGTCATGACAGATCATACGTTATTATGCTGGTCTGTAGAACCTCAAGGAGCCTTTAGGGCGCCTGGCCCGATGGGCCCTCAAACTGCAGGCGTATGACTTTGAGATCCACCACTGACCTGGAGCAAAACATCTGAATTACAATTGCTTGTCAAGACTTATACTCATTGCCGTTACAATGGAACTCAGTGATGTAATATCTGATAAGATACTCAGAGGGAAATATGACAACAAACCGCCTCAAGCTATAAAGGCGCTAAATGGGATACAAGCTGAAAAATTAGCGGAATGGGGAGTTGTAAAATGAATTAGAGACTCTATGGTAAGCTTCTCATGATCCTCGGCATGGCCTAGTATTATCATGAGTGCACATAAAGCAGTTGGACATGGTGACATGTGCAAGGAGTTGGTATTGTTGCACCCTTGGTATTTTTGGGAGGACATGAACTTCAATATGCTTGAAACCATTTCCTGATGCCACCCGTGCCAAGTGGAAAAGCTGTTCCACCAGAAGATTTCATACCAGTTAGTAAAACCCCATTTTGCTTGGCATATGATTTCCCTTGATGTCGTTGGTCCTCTGATAATGGGAGCTGACCGGTCCAAATACATTCTGGTGGTGATTGAACACTTCACCAGATGGTTTTAAGCATGGACAATACGGGATTTGGGATGGTTATAGTGGCCAAGTTCAAAATGGGATGTACTATCCAGCGAAATGGCTATCCTCAATCCATCCTTACCAATAATGAGACCAACTAAACCTCGCACATCCTTCCACAAATAAATGAACTGATGGCCATCCGCAGGGTTCTAATGACCCCATATCACCCAGATTCCAACAGTATGGTCAAATGGGTCAATGGGACACTGATGAATACACTTTATAAGCTGGTAAAGGATAGAACCTCTGATTGGAGTACCCTCCTTTCCACCGCCATCTTTTCCTGCAACATCAGTTATCATTCAGCAATGGGAAGGAGTCCTTTCCAGTTACTATATGGATAGCACCCAGCTCTACCCGCACTGCTCTATGCCTGCATGGAAGATACCTGCGGAATAGATATTCAACGCTACTTGACCAATAAAAAACCCTGAACAAGCTGCAAAATGAAGTATATTCGTTCATCTTAGACAATAAGAAAAAGAATCAGTCTGTTAATCAGGTACGGCGTAGAACCATATCTCCATTCAAAGGTGGAGTTATGGTTCTATTCCATGACCAGTACAGGTTTGGTCAGAAGCACAAATTGGCAAGCATTTAAGGGCTTATAAAATAATCAAGAAAACAGGTGTTAACGCCTATACTATCAAGGACCCAGCAAGCAGTTGGATCATTAACTGAGTGCATGCAAAGTTCCTCCAGGCATATAAATAATAAGAGGCTTATTGTCCATTCAAGGGGGTAATGTCAAGCTTCTGATATGATGGGACAATAAGCCCTAAATAGCTATGGTGGATTGGATTGAATCCGCCAACCATGATCAATAGTGTTTAAATATTTGAGCGCCTTGGGATAAGGCTCTATTGGGTCTGGAAAGATAATTACTGGACTGCATCCAAGTAAGACAATAAGGTGATTTTGACATCTGATGACATTTTGGGTAGATCACTTAAACTAAGGCGATAGGGTATTTAATGATAGCTTACCCTTCCAGAGCCAATGAGAATATGGTGGAACAAAATGATCTAAGCTAAAGGAGTGGCATTGACCAAAGTAGCTAATATATAAGAAAGATGGGATGATTAAAGGAAGAAGGATGTTAATAGGAAAGTGGAGAGCAGAGCAGAAGGCGTCTGCTAATATTAACTTGAATAAAGAAGTGTGGTGGGAGCTTTTTGCTTCATATTTTTATTATTTCTTTGAATTTTTTTCAAGAACTGAAAATCCTCACATTATCCATCCAATGTTCAGTGGGTTTGACCCTGTACAACCCTTACAGCGTATACCAACAATACCTCCAAAAAATAATAACAGTTGAAAAATCAGGTGAGCTTGTCCCAAAAACAATTGAAGAATCAGGTGAAGAGGCCTATGATGAATATAACTTGAATAATTTTTAACTCAGATTTTAAAAACTGTTTTCCCAGATGGTATGCCCCTAAACCCAATGCCTTCCCCTTCCAAAGTGACAATCAGTTTGCCTTAGCAGCGATGGCCTCACCCCCCATTGTCCACCTCCGCAAAGCAGTGGCAGAGTCATCTTATAAATTTGAAAAAGTTCCGCACTTACCCAACTTCCCACCTAATTTTCCTGAAGAAGCATGGGATGAAATCAACAAGTTGGCAGACGCTGCCATCAACTCTCACGCATATGTTTCTGAAATAGTGACATTTGTCCCAAACAATGTGATCACCAGGAAGAATATTGTCAGTTTTACCCTACTTCCTGAAGCCCGCCTTCAAGCTGTACAACATTTTGCAGAATATATAGAAGTTTTTCTCCAGGCTGATATTGAGGATATCAATCCTTTCTTTCCAGCCCTCAACCCGCACCATTCTTATTCCCCAACGCCCTTGCTCTTGGCTTAGATCCATCTCTTCAATAATACTGCTACAGTCAAATCTGTTATGCCTGTAGAGGCGCCGCCTAACCTTCCTCCCTTCTGTCATGGTGGGCTAGCAGTCATCCGCCCCCTAGATGGTTGGATAATTTTTCGTTTTGTCATTTTTTTTGCTTCAGTTCCTTATTTGTTACTTTTTGAAGCCTGGTAATGTCCGTCCCCTGGTCGGAATACTTTAAGTAAAAATTCTAGAAATTTTATGCTATATTGACAGCTTTTGCTTTCCATTTGGCATAACTTTTGAGCGTATTTTGTAAAAAAGTTAAATTAGACTAAACCTTTGACCTCCTGCAACCGTTCATTATTGATGTACTCATATTCTCTTCCAGCTGCTCCAGTAGTGGGCAGCAGCAAACTTTCCCAGCGTTTTCATCCAGTGGGAAAACGTGTTAAGACTGGTTCATCCAGTCCCAACAAATCCCTGGGTTGGTTCATTACACCCAAAGATCTCAACACCCACCTCACACGCCTAAGAAAGGCCTCACAGCCTTACTTGTACTCACCAAGTCTTGCGAGCATTTCACACTCATGTCAGTTATGGAAAAGTGTTCCCACATGTGGATAATACCATCATCAAAATCACATAGTAAGTGATGAAACCCACCAGATTTATCAATCTCTGCCCATATAAGTGGTATTTCGAACTAGGCTTCAGTGCAAATCTGATTCTTCCACTGCATCAAATGTGCCCTAATCTTTGAGGGCACAACTCTCTCCAATACATACACCTGGCTCCCCACATAAACCACTATGGTGATTCAGTTCACTGGGTTAACCACTCAACTTCCCCCCGTGGTGTCCATCAGGAGCTGATGACAGGTTTGGCAGCCTTTGTCTAAAACCCTATCCTTCAATTTGTTGTCCCCAATAGGGCGACATGCCTCGCTGGGTCTCAGGCATTCTCTTTGATTAGCCCTTAGTTTTATAAAATAGCTTCGTCAATTCCCATTAGTGCTAACATTATTTCTGCCTCTAACCATCCATTCTGGGCTCATGTCCAGGAAGTGAACCATATGTCTGTTATTGTTCAATTTGGATCACTATAAGCAATGCTTCCCTTCCCTTGCTGATTCTTTGGGCTCTGCATTTTTGCCTGTTGGACAATTACAAGTCCAATTGTGTAAAAGAGTGATTTGTAGGTTGAGAATATTTTTAGCCAAAAGACCCCGGCAATTCTTGGTGGAACTCCTCAAATTGGAGTAATCCTTATTTTCACTCACCTCAGCTGAAATCCTAGATTGTTGGTAGTCAGGTTAGTTGACTCTGCAGTGGAATCAGGGAAATCATTCTGAGGTCCTACCATCCAATTGATATAAAATATATCAAATCTTTGCCACAAAGGGTTATTCTACCAGTTAATGATCATCTATTGGCCATTCCGCTGAAGTGAAGCGAAGCTTAAGAGCTCCATTAGGTCTGAACCCATATTCCCTAATTTGGCTATTTGTATACTAATCTGAATTTCATACCTCCCCCACTTTGAGCCTTGATACAATTAGATACAAAGATCAATATAATAAGAGGGTTCTCTTTTGATCCCCTAACTTAACTTAATAAAATCAACACAAAAAGTACACCATTTTAAGTATTTATAGGGTTATTATTTTAAATATAAGTAGTATAAAGGCCCCCTAAAAAATATTTATTTCAGCAGTAGATTAAATTTCTTCTGCAATTATTGTGGTAATCCAGATGTAAACCGCACCAGTGAGCAACCCAAAAGCCTGAATTTACACATTTGGTGCTCACTATAGGGGTGAACACCACAAACTTTCTAATAAAAATTGAGGCTGTTAGAGATTAACTCTTCTAGTCTCCCCGCTGCCATTGAACCAAGGGTAGTTGCGTTGGAACAGCAGCAACCAGTGCTCTCTTTTGACTTAAAACATTTGAACAGTAATTCAACCCAGTCATATCCAAACCCTACATGAGACAAAGCTATCCCAGATGAGGGTAGCATTTACTCGTTTCTCTTCATCTATGAGTTGGCTATGGAAGGCATGACTGCCCATCCCAAAATTAAGTATATCCTTCCCTATTTTAAGTCGCATGGCCCAAGAGATAGTAGTTCCATACATGGACATTCTTAATATCTGGGCGGCAGTTAAGAATTTTCTCATGAACGAGTTCAGCTTCCCTCAGAGTTTAAGGAAAGGAAACAGGCCTTTATGTGCCTTAGCCTAAGGAGGGCGAATCAATTGCTTCATTTGTTGGTTGGTTGTACAGTGAAGCTCAGCCCCTGATACTCACGAAATACTACCTTTTGATGACTACATTGCTGCAATTCTGAGTGGGTTGACTTCTCGCCCTTTGCTATCAATGTTTATTATCTCAATTAAAAGGCATTCTTATATGGGATGTAAATGAGAATTTATTGGAGGTTGCAGATCTCTATGAAGTTGATACCCCAAGGTATGGGGTTAGAACCACAAGCTTTAACCATTTAGAATCTCCCCACTGTAGCCTAGCAGAAGGAGTCCACTCCAACCTTACTGACCCCTCCAGTTGTGACTACCCCATCCAAAGCCACTTCTTGTGGACCGTCCCAAATTTTACTGCCCTCCTCCATTAGAGGTTGAGAGAGGGCACCAGGAGTGACAAGGTCGTGTTCACTTCCCTCAGCTGCACCCCACCATTAGCCCTTTGCACTTTAGTTGAGGTCTTGCTGCCACTATACTCTCCTAAAGGGTCCAGCACTGTGACTTTACCTTACAACCCTCAAAGCCATCATTAGTGACAACCACAGCCTCTCCTCAGACCACGTACCTGAGGGATTCCTCTTCGTGAGTTGCCCCCAAAGTTGGTGCAGCTAAGATGCTCCCCCAAAAGCCAAAGGGGTAGATGAGCGCTAAAAGGTCCTCCCAGTGAGGAGAACTAGCCGGTTTCTTGGGCCCCTATTATCAACTCTTTGGTATGCAAAAATAACCCTCTAATTACAGGTCAGAAGGGGTGGTGAAGACGCGGGCTACTATGCCCTGAGAGCTCCAATGAAAGTGCAGATACCGGATAGGTTGAGGCCTGAAAAATAGATATGGCCATGATACCCCAATGATCCTATCTCCAGCAGGTGTTGCAGTGTTCAAAGGTGATTAATACTACCAGGGAGGCTGACCAGATTATTGGTACAGTGAAACAATCAACCCAATAAGCTCAAACCATTCAATCTAGTAAATATAGATACCTTGCGTTGGCTCAGCAACTTGCCTCCTCTCCCCGTTTGAAGGATGTACTTGCCCACTCCCTACATTTGGTAGCACTATAACCAAGGTAGAGGTTGTAATCAATAATTTACAAGTTCTATCCCTCCTTGATACGGGTGCCTCAGTGAATGTGGTCTCTTTAAAGATCATCCATTTAATTAAGTTGGCGCCTGATCTGGACTATTTGCGTGAATTTGGAACTGCGGGGCCCAACAACATGCAAACTATTGGATCTACTCTTCTCTACCCATACAAATTGGGAAATGCCTACTATCTGCCCACACTGTGGCATTAAACAATAATGCATACAACCTACTCATTGGCATTCAATTTGTGATTGAGTATGATGGAATCATTAATATAAAACAGGGATTTCTCTCTTTTCTAAATTTCAAAGTTCCCCTAGTATTTACAAAGGATGAGCCTAAGAAAAAAGAATACACATGCGTTGTTGAGTACCCTTCTTCCGCCCTCACTCTTACTTATACCACGTCTTAAAGTTACACATAAAAGCTGCCCGACTCCATAGATGCTTTAGAGGGCATTCCATTGTATGCGTCAGAAAAGGTAATAATCAAAGAGGGTGAACAAAAGGTGATAGACATCAAGATTACTATGCAAATCCCCTGCAACTGCCTTATGAACTTAATAAGCATTTATGCAAGTCCTATGGAACCTGAGATGTTACCATGTATCCTAGACCCTTCCTACCAGAGACCTATTAATATTCTGCTAAGGAATCTCAAGAACAATGACATGGTTGTAAAGAAGCATCAGGAGATTAGAAAAGCCCTGCTGATTTTATTTGAGGACATCCAACAAGTCCATTAAATTGTGTCTATGCTAGATATGGGACTACTTTTTTTGATCAAATGATATGCGCTTTTCCCAAAGTTTAAATTTCCGATGATATAACTCCCAGCAAGCTTGATAAAGTTCATTCTCTATTAAAGTCATATAATGACATTTTCTTCAAATCCAATGCTGACTATAAAAATGAAGTGTTGGACTCATACCATTGATGTTGGTGATTCCAAGCCTATTAGATTCAAGCCTTATTGGAAATCAAAAGTTGAGGAGATTCAGATAAGGACGGAGCTTAAACAGTTACAGGACGTGGAGCTACTGGTGCCTTCAAAAAGCTCTTAATCATCCCACTAGTGCTCATGGAAAAGAAGAATGGTGGGCATTGGTTAGTTATGAACTACCACAAAATTACAACCTCATCAAGAAGGACAGCTACCCAATCCCTTCAAATTAACGACGCTCTAGCCCAACTCTCAGGGTCCAAGTTCTTTTCTGCCATGGACTTGACTTGTAGTTACTGGCAGATGGACCTTTCTCCGCAAGACCAGGAAAAGTGTGCTCTTATTTGCAGTGAGGGTCTCTTCCAAACTACCCAACTACCACAGGGTTGTGCAATGCGCCCAAAACTTTTCAGCGAGCCATGGACCGCATTTTGCAGGATCTGAAGCTTAGTTGCATAATTATCTATCTTGACAATATCACCATCTTCTCCAAAACGTTCAATGAACACCCTTTCACACTTAAAGGAAGTTTTTTAACACCTGCAGGCCTATCACATTAAGCTGAAGCCCTCCAAATGTGCATTCTTCCAGAAAAAGTTGGATTTCCTGGGCCACGCCATCTCCTCAGATGGGATTCAACCTCTTCATGATAAGTTTGGCGCGATATCCAAGATCCTGGAACCCATAACCTTCCACAATATTTTGGTGTTCTTGGGCATGATGAGATATTACCATCAATTTATCCCCAAATTGCTCAGCTCAGTGAGCCTCTCACACAACTTTTAGCAAAGAACACCCCTTACCATTGGCTGCAGAACAATATGCTTCTTTTAAAATTCTAAAAAAGCTGATGCAGCAACGTTCAAAACTACGCTACCCTGACTATAGTCAGCATTTCAAGATGTTTACTGATACCTTTGATTATGCAGTTGGATTTATCTTGGCTCAACTGGATGAGTATGTGGTTGATCACCCCATATCAGACTTCAGTAATTTTGCTTTCTAAGGCAGAACGCAACTATAGTGTTAATGAGTTAGAGTGCATGGACATCTTGCTTGCTGTTAAATATTACCACCCTTTCTTATATGGGACCTCATTTTTAGTGATCACTGACCACGCCTCTTTAAAGTTGCTTTCAGAATATAAAAGATCCCATTGGGCGGTTGGCACGCTGAGCTTTGAAGATCCAACATTATGACTAGACCATTGAGCACTGAGCCATGATGAGACACATGAGTGTCAATGGGTTGACTTGGCTGCCTGTTATTTTTTACTTTTTATAACAGTTTAAAAGATCGGCTACATGCCCTCCTAATGACCCCTGATTCTTGGAGGATGATGATGAACTCGTCCAGCAGATGCTAGCTCAACACTCCCATAACACTAAAGTGGATAATGGGAAACTATACAAGAAAGTAGAGGAGAACTGGTTGCACTACCTCTGGCCATCTCAGCGATTACCTGTCATTATGGAGTCTCATGCCATCCTAGGGCATAGTGGAATGGGGAAAACCTATGTGTGGGTGAAAGAACGATACTAATGGGAGGGAATCATGAAAAATATCATCGAAGTCCTGGATGCCTATCTGACATGAAAAAAGTAATTCATCTTTAAAGCCAGGTATCAATATCTACCTAATACTCCAAAACAGCCCTTCCACACCATAAGTTTAGATGTGATTGGCCCTTTACCCCAAACTACAGTAGGAAATCGATATACATTGGTAGGGAATGATCACTTTACCAAATGGGTCGAGGCTGTGTCTATCCCAGCTCAGATGGCCAAAGCACAGCCACTTACCTCCAATAGTATATCTTCACTTGACACAATTGCCCTCAAGTTCTACTCTGTGACAACGGTAAAAACTTCACATCCTGAGTGAAGATCCTCGCTACCTCCATGGGCATGCAACAGCATTTTTCTTCCCCCTAAAAAATTCACCAATGGTATCATGGAATGAGCCAATGGGACCCTGGTCTCTATGTTTTGGAAACTGGCCACTTCAGACCCCCTTCACTGGGATTTGTACTTATCAAGTGCCCTCATAACCTACCATATCAGTTACCACTGGATCCTTAATATTTCTCCTTCTTGCGTTTCATATGGACTGGAACCTGATGTGCCAGCATTATTAGCCAAAGACATTTTCACATATAGGACTGACCCTGAGCAAGCCATGAAGAGGTTGGCTCAGCACAGCATTCAATTACAATTAGAGGCCATGACTAATTTGGCCAAAACTATAACAAAAGAGGGTCAAGCCGCTAATGAGCTCCAGACCCCTCTTCCTTCCTTCCAAGTATCTGACATTGTGCTTTAATACCACAATTGTATTACCCCTAGAAGGGAGAGACTTGGGTCTATTTGAGAAGGAATTTCTGTAGTCAATTAAAAGCGAGGGGAGAAGTACTTTATCAAATCCCTTGCTAGCAGGAAAAACTATCAACTAAGTTCATGGCTGAATATTGTGGCCTCATTCACCCCCAAACACAATTATAAGGGGTGATGTTGATAGATTTAAGTTAAATGTTGTATTAAGATTGATTAAGGTTTTATTTAAAATGAAATCAGTCAAATGACCCAGGGTGATTCTCGGTGGAACCCTCTGAATTGGGGCTGAACTTTTAATAGTCTAAAATTCAGTCAAAAAGCTTGAGTTTGTGTAGCACAGATATGTTAAATCATCAGCGGAATTAAGGGAGACATTTGGAGGTCATCCCCGTTATATAACTACTCTTATTTAAACTACACCGTGCAGATTGGCCCCTTTATAGGGTCAAAGGGGTCCAACAAGGTGAAAATATTTTCCCGCCTACTTATTGGACTAAATATATAAATTACTTTCTACACGGAAACTTTTTCCAATTTTTACTCCCTCATCTGCCCTTACATTGAATCTAGGCAATTCTCAATGGATCCAATAGCTCAAATCCCATTATTCCCTAGTTCAGATGTTACTAAGCAATCCGAACTTTAAGCCTCAGAAATTTAAATATTTGCGTCAATTTATTAAAAGGGTTCACTTTTTAACCCTCTGATTACAACTAATAAAAACTTAAAAAATCAATATGTTATCTTAGTTGAGGTTTTTATATTTTAATAATTAAGTGGTCAATCCCCCCTAATTTTTTATCTGCAGTTAAGAACCAACTTTCCTGCTATTAATTGTTGGATTTAGATGAAAAATGCACCTGTGAGCTTAAACAAAATTCTTTAATCCAACATGGCATTCCAGTCTGGATGCCCAGATACTCAAATGGCAAGCTCAAATGCTAGAGGAACTGCTGCTTGTATGACGTTAAATTGATCTGTAAGATATTTTGCCAGCAAATACCAATAGTTTATAAGTGTAAATAGATACCTGGCATCAAACTAGGCTATCACAGCCCCAGGGCCTATGGGATTTGGTGTCAGAATGGAGGAGATTGAAATTGGTGGTTTGAATTTTTGTCATGGGGCACAAATTTTAATTGGAATATGGGATTTTATTAGAATTTATAAAAATAGAAAATCAACTGTCAACTTTCTCAGTGTGTTATGACTGCTTAAATAGATGATTGATTTGGTAAATAGCTTATTAAAACTTGGGATTGGGGCCCTCAAAGATTCGCCTAACTTGGCAAACTTTGAATGATGGGGAAACGGATTAATTTGAACCAACTTTGAGATTATCAGCAGTGGGATGAGTTGCTGTTAGTTCAACCTTGGATGCCCATGTTGCTGATTTTCTTCAATCTTGATGAATGGATTGAAAGCATCTCACCCAATGGGCCCCAGGAACCTCTTATGGCCGACACACATAAGGGCAACCCCAAGAGATCAGTAACAGGTTTAGGATACCTAACCTACCTGCACCCAGCCACTCTGCCATCTGTTTGGCAAAGCAGGATTTTTTAGGAAGGGATTTTGGTGTGTTTGGGGCAGGTTTCAAACTGTGGACTGCATTTCCTAATGACCTTATAACATTAAGTTTTGCTGCTAATTCCACATTTTTTAAATTTACCTCCACATCATTAATTGAATAATGAAAAGAGGGATGAAGTAATTTTTGTTCATCCTATCTATATCTTGTTTTAAACCTGATAAAGCATTTATACCCCACCTTAGTTTGTGGTTACAGGGGTGTGCAACTACACCCAGCGCTAAATTCAACATTTGATACTTTGACATTTGATACTTCAATATTTGAGAGCACATGCACATAAGGATTTGTTACCAAGGGCTTATGGTTCTCAGGCCTTGATGTCAAGAGCCTATTGCCATCAACTTAATAAGGACCCTTTGCCCCATGAGGATGACAATTTCTTAATAACTCAGCACAAATTTCCTCATTTTGATAGACTAATTCAGCTGAAGTTAATGCAGTGATAGGTGACAGGATCTTTAAAGGGAGGGCTGTTACCAATTGCTCATTTACTTTATGGGTAAGGTCACCCTGTATAAATGAGGGATTTGCTGCTTTCTTGACTTTTTTTGTAGGAACTGGGAATACCGCCCTATCCAAGCAGAGGGGATGCTCCCAGGATCTACAGTGGTGTGAGATTTAGAGTGTGATCTTTGTGCCAACCTCTCATTGTTCATCTGGCTTAATCACTACCTCATCTGAAGCAAAAAATAAAATACCTTCCTTAGCATATTCTGAATTAAGCAATTTTTTATTACTTGCCTAGAGGTGGTATAATGTAAAGGCAAAGTGGATACTGGTACTCAACCTGGAAATGATATTTTTTCAAGCTGAAATTTAATTAGTTAAAACTAAAGGATTTTGTAATTGAGAAACGAGAGTAAACCTTGCTTCATGTTGATTATTTCCTTGTACACAATAATAGTTTGGGTACCTATGAGCATATATAGTTGTTGTTGTCCAAGACCACTATGGCCAAACAGATGAGCTTCCCTTTCCAAATGAAAAAGGGAAGAGTATGCCTCAATAGCACGGGTGCTGTTTGGGCCTACAGTTCCAAATTTTGATTGTACTCCAATTTAGGCACCATTTTGATCTTTTCATCAGTTTGAGGAGATTATGATCACTGAGGAGACAGTATCCAAAATGGCCATAACCTGGACTTTTTGATTGGCCACTTCCACCTTGGTGAGTGTTCCTCCAAAGCTAGGTGATAGAGCTAAAACCTCCTTGAGTCGGAAGGCAAAGGTTAGTTTGTGAGAAGTCTCTGGGTAACTCTCCAAGTTGGACTTCATTGTGTGAACTCGCTAGAGAGGTCAAATCAAGCCAATTAAGAGCTGATCAGCATCGCTGGTGGTGTCAATAACCGCAGGACACCATAGAATTTGACTGAAGTATGTGTCTTCTGGTATGGTTGTCTCGTCTACTCCTCCAGCGTTCAACTAATCAGAAACCTATACTTCAGCACTTATTCATAGTATGTAGTAATCAATATCTTGTAACCCCTTCCAAATTATCCCTGGGGTATTTTCAACAAGGGAAGCAATTGAGGTAGGTGAGTCAGGCGCATAAATTCGTCTGCAATAGGGGTGCCTACCCTATGCTGACATCTCTTTTCCCTACTCCTCAATCTTGGTTTTCTTTTTCCAGCACACAGTCTAATAGTGCCCAACCTTGTTGCAGCAGACACCGGGGGGACGGTTAGACTGCTTGGTTTTGGTTTTTACTCCTCAGGGACCATAACCTGAAGTGTCTCCTTTTTGACTTCAATAGACAGGACACAGAGCTTTTGCTTTTGATCTCAATGGCCTGAACGTGTGGTCTAAATACTACTCCACGAGAAAAAATAAGCTTTTAGAAGTCAGTGACATCTAGCAGAGCTCTATATTATATCATGAATGTTGCAGAAGTAGCGTTTGAGTGAAGTGATGTGCACCGCCAAAGGAGGGTGAAATGCCAACCTAATCAAAATAGTGTCAAAAGTGTCGTCCAAGGGCAACATCTTAGAAGTTAACAACATTTGAGCCTTAATATAAATTTGTTTCGCAAAAGCAACCACTAAATCTCCTTTATTATTATAAAGCGCATGAAAGTTTTCTTCATGCTTAATTTTTGTTTTATAACAAATTTGCAATGAGCGCCTCCTTAACTTTGGGCCAGGTGTTTAGGGCATCAACATGAGGCACCATACCTCCTGGGCCATGAAACTCAAACAAGAGAGGATATCTTTGACCTTCTGACGGTCAGTCGCCCCTTCAATGTCAGCTTCATAGATATATAAAAATGAAGAGATACTTCCCTCACTGGGGATAAACTTGTCGTTAAAAGTAGGTTAAAAATGAAACATGTTCATTCCCAGTGAGGGTATGAACCGCAGGAACATCTGTCCCCATAGTCTCTGAGCAAAGGTCCAATTGATCAAAAGAGCAGGAGAGCCAACCAAGCTGGTCTCAGATAGCTATAATCCTAGTTTTCATGGTGTTGACGGGCTTTTGAGAGACAAATTCACATAAAGCAAATCAGGCTTCTATCTCCAGATATTGATTTTCAGTTCTTTAACTTATCTCCAGTGCCTTTTCTTAAAACGAATTTGTGACACAAGGGAGCTTAGGCTTTGTTGTTCAGCTTCCACCACCACGCGCTTTTTAAGCTCCTCTTTCACCTTCTTACATCCTTCATCATCAGTTGGGTGGTAGCCTTTCACATTTATGTCACTCTTAATCTGTTCATAACGGCGCTCAACCTGCATCAACTGACTGTGAACATTTTTAAATAGAGTGGACCCTTCAAAAAGTTTTGGCCACTTGATCTTCCTTTTCACATTCTCTAATCCATGGAGCTAGATATTTTGAATTCTCAAAATAAAGCTTTAAGGGATAGCTCACTTTCCAGTTGGACAACCCTGATCTCTAGAGCTAGAGTAGCCATAGAAGGTTCTTGCAACTGACGCCGCTCAAGTTCCTCAATGTAGGACAAGGCTTGGGCTAGTTGCTGCTCCACTGCAGCTACATGTTGTTTGTCCTCAGGTTGAGGGGTGGACGCATGAACCAAGAGGTCGCTGTGAGTTTTCTCTTCATGCTTTTCAAGTTCCTTGGCAAACTCCTCAAGTATAGAGAGGATGCTAGCGGAGGATGCGTTTAAATCATCTGGAAGATCTTCATAGCCTTCTCTACATACTTTACTACACCATTATTCAAGGTGGTGAGCCGCTCATGCAACTGAATAATGAATCTGCTTTTTGCTTCCACACCATATTTTTCTGTTCCAATATGTTCAGAGGTCATATTTTATAAATTATTATAAGCTAATTTTAGATCATCATGGTTTGCCAGGTGACGGAGAAGATCCTCATGATGGGCACATAACAGGTGTATCATGTGGAACAATTCAGGATGGGCAAACTTGCATACATAGGTAGTCAGGTTGGTAAGCTGACTATAGGTTTCTGGAAGGATTTGTGTCTCATAGAGGTACATCAGATGGTCCTCTACAGAAGAATCTTTTTTGTGAAGCAATATCTCCATGGCTTAATATGCCATGAGTTAGGTCCCTCACTACTTCAGCTGCAGGCCAGGTTAGGTGGCGAGACTCTGGTATAAGGCTTTGTTCAGACTTCTCTGCTTAAAAACTTATGGGTGAGGGATATCCATACGGTCATCTTCTGTCCAATCTCCGTTTCTCACCCATCTAGTAACACTTCCAGCAGGAGCGCCAACATTTTTTGATTACTTAATGTGTAATGTACAGGACCTCCTGTAGTGAGCACAATTTTTGGAGAATCCATTTAGCTTATGATTACTGGTGCTGAATTTAGCCTGATTTCCACACACAATTTTAGTTGATTTATTTTTGACAATGTTATGGCAGACTCACAAGTAAATTTAAAATATTTTATTCCCAAGTAGCTTAGGTATGAAAATAAAGGTCCTTTATTAGTTGCTTTCCCTTATAATGAAAGGTCATCAAAGGCTAACAGTGGGATTAATATTAACCTCAGTATAGGCGGATCATTGAGGCTTAAACATATTAGCAATTTGACCAATCAGTGCTCTGAGAATTCTCATCATATCATTTTGGTTTGATTCAATTTTGATTGGTCCACCACAGTTAGGATAGAACCATAGGGCAGAGATTTGATATTGCACCCAATTATTCGTTTTAATTGTATGCTTTTTGTGGCTGATCTCTGCTGGCTTTGGCTCATGATTAGTGGTTAAAATTTTTTCCCCTTGCTAAGCTCAAGACTATTAAAGAGGGTAGTTTTTTTATAAGAAAAGGCCCAAATTGGCGCTGGTGCTTGGGCGCCCCTCCAACTCAAGTGAGACATTCAGTTAAGGGTCATAAAAGACAAGAGCGACTTAATCTGCCCTGGTCAATTGAAGTGTGGAGTAAAATGATTACTCCAAGTCAAATCGTTTTGCAAATAGTCAGGTGAATTTTTAAGTACTAAAATTTAGACTATTTTCGACCAAAATATCCTTCTCTCAAATCTGAGAGGGCTTTTGTCCACCAATTTTTACAATTTGATTTAGATTATAAATCAATTTAGTAACAATAATTTATATAGTAGTATGATGGTAAAGGGAGTTTTTATGTGATTATGATCTTAGTATAAAAAATGATTAATATAGTATAAAAATTTTGGAATTTTATTAGAAACTTATCAGCGGTATGATGATATTGACAGATATTGCCAAAAAAAATAAAAGAGAAAAAATTTAACAAAAATGATCGAAATCAATCAACTGAAAATCAAGCCATCAAGGCACTTGAAATGAAAACTTAACCAACCAGGTAGTACAGCAGCAAACCGCTTACTCCATCATGGTGAACGTGGAAGGGGATTAAGGGGCTCATCCTTGGCATCAGAGACCTTATCAAAGCCAGAACGTGGGCTAAGGTTGAGAGAAAATAAGTAGGGCTATTTTCATATGTGGGGAGAGGTTGAAGATGAGCTGATGATTGTGGAAATTAACAGCTACAGAAAAAACATCAAGTACAAGGAAGCACATATTTACCACATGAAATTGGGTAACAGGAAGCTGGACAAATAAAGAGATTTTGGTTCAGGTGATTTTTGTTTTGGTTTTTTGTGAAAGGCTAACAATTTTCTATATGGCGTCATTGGCTTTTTTATGTAAATTTTGATGTCACATTTGCCCTGTGAGTGCAGGGTCAGGGTAATAATAGGAG
Organism: Massospora cicadina; assembly: GCA_022478985.1. Lineage (NCBI taxonomy): Eukaryota > Fungi > Entomophthoromycota > Entomophthoromycetes > Entomophthorales > Entomophthoraceae > Massospora > Massospora cicadina. The sequence goes on along the minus strand of JAKSZP010012131.1, from coordinate 60,256 downwards.
GAGGGAGACCCTTGGCAAACCTCACGTCCAAATCTGTGACAGATTTGAAAAAAAGGTATTATCTTATTTAGCAGCTGCTGCAACAGCAAACTATTGTTCACTTAAATTCTTTATAACTTCCACCGTGGGGTGTAAAAATGCTGAGAGAATGAAATGGGGTTTGAGATTGGATAAATTCTTCAATATGTACCTCAAGATCTACAATTAAATTACCCAAATCATTGATTCTAATCCAACGTGGACCACAGGTTCAAGTCAAAAAGTCTCTATTCCTCAGCTTGAGGTTGGGATGTGGCTGGAAAATTGTGAGGAAGCATGGAAGGAAGCTGGCATTCAAACCGTTTCATGATAGGTTATAGTATTGGTAGCATTAAGTGAGGAGGGGCCTGATTAGCTGCTGCAGGCGTGGCAGCAGCATCAGTCTTTGGGAAGAGGGGGTAGTATTGTCCCCATGCCAAAAAAGCTGTGGGGTGGGCGGCGGATTGGGAGCCAGCAGGCAATTTGGGAACCAAGCTTTTAGGTTGCTCGCTGATGCATTTTACACCTAAAATACCACAATATTTTCAGAAGAAAAATTAATCTCTTGTCCTGATTCTGATATAACTGGATGATAATCGTGGGACATCAGGGCAGAATCCGCCAAACATAGTATCAGTTATGATTATTTGAGTGCCTCAAGTTGAGGCAATATTGGGATATAACGGGTTTTTATTTGGATATAATGGGTTTTATTGGATCGCCTTAGTATATAAGACAAGAAGGCAATAAGGCGATGTCAACATTTGATGAATACTAAGTAAATCGCCTACAATTAGGGTGACATAGGATTAAAGAATCACCATCTGAATTTGAGGAGAATCAGTGGAATAGAATAGCCCCAAGCCATGAGAAGCAGTATCGCCTGAAGCTGCTGTATATCAGCAAGATAGGCGATTGAGAGGAGGAGGTTTTTGAGGATAGAAGAGGTGGAACAGCGAAAGGTAGCTGTAAATTATAAAAATAAATAAAGAATCAATTGGGGCAATTGCTCCTATTTTAAGTATAGTTTCATGTGTGTCTGAAGGACCAGCAATCCCCACATTGTCTGTCTGTTGCTTAGTGGGTTTGACCTGTGCGAATAACCTGACATATCCTAATGATACTGTCCGAAATTATAACAGTGGTGCAGACTACAGGGGGCCATTTATCAACCACCTAACACTTCAAAACTCCAGTCACCAGCAATGCCGTACACATGCTGTGTTGTTGGGTAATCTTCATGGAACACCGCACCAGCTGAATATGAGGAACATAAAGTTACCTTAGACGCGGTGCTCAAAATCAAGATGAACTTCTTCAGGAACGAGATGCTATCATGCACCATCTTGTTAGTATGTTTAGCCAAATGCAAATCTTGGGATAACAAAACAAAGAACTCGCTAAACAATCGAATGATACTACTGAATTGCTGCAGTGCGCAGAGCAGAAATTGACCAGTGCCTCTCAGTCTTCTCACTTGTATGAGGATGACCATCAAGAGGGTTCATCATACAAGGACAAATATGATGCTGGTCAGATCTACTACACCCAGTATGGTAGTACTGGATATTAATACAAGTCAGAATGACACCTCCCTCAAGTAATGGTGGTATCGCCCATGGCATAAGGTCATGCTACCCCTGAAGCGGCAGATGTCCCCACTTCCACTAATCCAGCTCCTTTTTGATAAACTGCTTTCAGATATCAATCTGTTCCTCAGTATAGCATGAAACCCCATGAATGGGATGAGGAGGTTAATATTGAGAAATTACCTCCATTTGACCGCAAGGTGAAAATTCATGGATTCTTCAAATGATTAGAGTTTGTAGCAGAAGGAGCCTCTAATAGATGGAAGGCTAAGTTGTTATTATCTGCCTTAGATGTAGGATGCGCCAATCAGGTTACCTGTTACCTCCCAAGTAGTTCTGTCACCTATAAGGACATAAAGGATACCATACTCCATCTGTTTGGGGGAACTTCAAAGATGTCGCAGCAGAAAGCAGAATTCTTAATCAGATTCTGTTGAAACAAGACTCTCCTAGAGTTCGCTGATTGATCAATACAGAAGCTCATGTACTGATTGGAGCTGGGTACTTATTGGAAGCTGACGTGTGCATTGCCATGTCCTCTGCGGTGAAGCCATATTGCAAACTTCATAATGTTATTTCACTGCTTCTGGATGATGATGTACCTCTGCTCAAGATTGTAAAGCTTTGCATCATGTATCCCCTAACTTTCCGCCGCTGAATATGAACCAGAAGACTACCGTTGCTACTGCACCCTCTTATTCAGGAGAATACTCTCATCCGCCTCCCGCTCCAATTAGTAATCCTCAGTCTTTCTATAACTCTGCGCCTCATCCTCAGCTGAATTATACCCAACAGTTTGATCAGCATCAAGGGGCTGGACATGAAAACTGTCAGCAACCAGTTATTGACCAGGACCCAGCTATGCTGACTGTCAACAATCAGCTTATCGACCTGGGGATGGGTATGCAGAATGACCCCAAACTTTCCGGTCTGGACCCGCTTATGATAATCAAGGATGTGGCTACTATGAGGTTAACTGCTATGAATGCGGTTGCCCTGGACATATTTCAAAATTCTGCCATAAACTCCATGTGAACTACGTACACCAAGATCAATACTATCAGGGAAAGATGGAGTGGAGTAGAGATGGGACCCTCTTCCTCCGCGATACCCACTCAACACATCCCTGAATCAATAGTAGTATACCCTGAAAAAGTCCCTCAGTATGATGACGGAATTTTATATCAGCGGCCAGTTGGAGGAGTAAATGTAGTAACCCTAGCTCAAGCCAAGGCGGTGGCAGAAGAAGATTCCCCCAAACAACCAAAGCCATATGCCTGTCAAATGCTTGATCAAGCTTCCTTGGACCAACTTGATTCTGCCGCAGATGCGCCAACTCTGAAAGGAGTAAATGTCACCCTTCTGGTAGATGCCATTGTCAAAGAATACCCCCAAATCAGTGAGGGGAAAATGAATTTTCTTGGGAAAAGAGAGATCGTAAATGTTCACATATTAAACAGTCTATATTCTTCTTATTCAGAGTGTACATACTTTGATATTTTTGAAGCAAAAAATAGAGTTCGCGCTTATAATAGATACGGTGCTCCAGTCTACATAGTGTCCATTAAATTAATGGCAAAACTGACGTTGAAACCTGATGTGGACCATCAAATGGTTTATGGAACTGCTGGATAAGTTATTACTGTCTCTGAGGGGGCTTACAGTGCGCTATCTCTGCGCTTTGGGTCCATTGTCATTGTATCCCCAGCAATTGTGCTATTAAATGAAAACTACAACCTTCTAATTGGTACTACTTTCCTGCGCCATTTTGGGGCTGTTGTTAATATGATGGAGGAAACACTTGCCATTCTAAGTCAGCGGATCCCAATTTACTTTACTACTAGTGGAGTACCGAAGATCTGGTGCATATGAGTCATATCAACCTTGCCTATAGTGATGGGGTGAGGCCAGATTGCTACCACCAACTAAAGCGCAAGACTCAGGCCCTTCCCCATCAGATATATGAATATTAAGGGATACCTCTTCAAGCGGCAGGGCCCATATCTATCCCTTCTGGCCATCAAGTCTTAGTGAACTCTGAGCTAGAAGTGAAAGTGCCGAGTGGGTTATATGGGGAAGTCATTGGGTTCTATCATCAAACATGGTTTGAGCCACATGTTGCTCCAGGGATTTACTTCCAGGACATGAGGAGATTAAGGTTTTGTTAGCAAACCTCCAGAGTGAACCAATGCAAATCCGCCGCCACCAAACTGTAGCATATCTACACCTGATTCCCATAGATTAGGTCCGTCAGTTTCATGATTTTGGGTTGATAGATGAATTTGGTCTACCAGCTGAGATGCCTGCTGATGTACTTATGATGGTACTGCGGATTAATTTACAGGATTATTGGAAGAACAAAAAGACCAAGCAATAGCTTTATTTCAGAAGTACAAGGGATTTTTGCTGTCAATGATCATGATTTAGGGTGTGCTTGGGGGTGGTCCATCAAGTAGACACCGGAGATCATTCTCCTATAAGGTCTCAGCTGATCCGCCAATCGCAGGCAGTGGAAGACGTTGTTACAGAGGAAATCAACAAGTTGTTAGAGCAAGGGATGCTCAAACTGTCCAGAAGCCCGTGGGCTTCGCCTGTTCTAATTTTAAAAAAAGGATGGCACCAACCGCGTAGTAATAGACTACTGGAAGCTTAACTGTATTACAAAAAAGGATTCATATCCCTTACCAAAAATTGATAATGCTATGGACCAATTAGGGGGAGCCCATTACTTTTCTGCGATGGACTTGATATCAGGCTACTGGAAAATCGAGTTACCCTTGGCAGAACAGGAAAATGCGCTATAATCACCTTTAAAGGCCTTCTTCAAACAACCCGGATGCCTCAAGGGCTGTGCAACACCCCAGCTACGTTTCAGCAATCCATAGACACTATTCTTGGTGACCTGAAACTGTCATGTGTCCTTGTATACCTCAAAGATATTAATGTTTTCTCTCGAACCTTTTTGGAGCATCTCAACCACCTTGAAGCACTATTCCACCAGCTGGCTGAGGCGAACATTAAAATTAAACCTCAAAAATGCAACTTCTTCAAAAATCAGCTGGTATACCTGGGGTTTGTGGTAGACTTTAAAGGGCTAAAACCACAGCTAGCTAAGGAGGAGCCATCAGCAAAAATGTAAACTCCCAATAGTAAGTGCAACATGCAGGTATTTTTGGGAATGGCAGTTACTACCGGTTCTTTATCCCTAATTTTAGCTGTATTGGGGCCCTCTATTCAAGTTGTTTAAAAAGGATGCTTTGTTCAGATGGATGAAACGTCATCAATCCACTTTTGATAAACTCCATATAGTTTTGATTAATGCACCTATGTTACAATATCCAAACTTTGATCAGGAGTATATTGTTCAGACAGATGCATCTCTCTCGCTGTTAGGGCTGTACTTTCTCAGAAAGATGACGAGGGAGAGGAACATCCAGTAGTGTACTGTAGTCAACGTCTGAACTGTAACGAGCATAATTATACTGTGACCAGGTGGGAGTGTTTAGACGTGATCTACGTGTATAAGCAATTCAGAGTCTATCTGCATAGGGTAAAGTTCAAAGTAATGACAGATCACGCGTCATTACGTTGGTTGCAGAATCTCAAAGAGCCTGAAGGTCGTTTGGATCAATGGGCTCTTAAGTTGCAGGCTTATGATTTCAAGCTTCTCCATCAGCCAGGAGTAAAGCATCAGAACGCTGACTGTTTATCTCAGTTACTGACTATTGATGTGACAGCAGACCTCAGCGACATGATGTACAATAAGGTGCTCAGCAGAATATATGACGACAAACTGCCCCAAATAATCAAAGTACTAAATGAGATGCGCATGAATACCTTCCAACGGAATGGGGAACTGTACAAGCGGATCAGCAATTTTATGGTGAATTTTCTGCACCCCTTCGCATGATCAGGTATCATTATGAGTGCGCACAAGGAAGTTGGTCATGTAGAGTGTGCAAGACTATGGAGTCATTAAGCCCCCAGTACTATTGAGAAATTATGAGCTTTGATGTGCTAAAACTATTTATTGTTGCCATCAGTGCCAAGTGGAGAAGCCATTTTGCCATATGATGTCATATCAGTTTAGTAAAACCACATTTTTCTTGGCACACAGTTTCCCTCAATGTTGTTGGCCCCTTACCAACTGGAGCCAACCGTTGTAAGTACATTATTGTAGCTATTGACCACTTGACTTGGTGGGTTGAAGCAAGGGTGATATGAGACTTGGGGTCAGTTATGGTGGCTAGGTTCATTATGGAATGCATTATCCAGCAGCATGGCTTCCCTCAGTTTATTCTCACTGATAACGGAACCAACTTACCTCACACATCCTCCCCAAACTGAATGAGCTTATGGGAATCCATGGGGTTCTGATGACCCCATACCACCCTGAGTCTAACGGAATGGTCAAATGGGTGAATGGAACTCTGGAGAACATACTACAAAAATAGTAATGGATCGACCTTCTGATTGAGCTCTCTCCTTTCCACTTCTGTGTTTGCCTATAACATTAGTTACCATTCTGCCATGGGGAAGAGTCCCTTCCAACTACAATATGGCTGACACCTGGCTCTTCTGGCGTTTCTTTATTCGTTTGTAGAAGACAGGCAGACTGGAACCCCAATTCTATTTGACTAACCTCATGAATATTTTGATCAAACTGCAAACCGAAGCATATTCCTTCAGCTTAGCCAAGAAGATCAGGAATCAGGCCACTGATCAGGCACGTCATAGTGGGCTGGCGCCGTTCAAGGAAGGCAATGTGGTTTTCTTCCATGACCAACTTGTATTTGGGTGGAAACACAAGCTGGCCAGTATTTGGATTGGTCCATTCAAAGTTATAGAGAAAACTGGAGTTGACGCATATACCACAAGGATCCTAAAAGTGGTCAGATCATTAACTGAGTATATGTGAAGTTCCTCTGACCTTATAAACAATAGGATCTTATCATCCAGTCAAGGAGAAAAAATGTCGCAATTCCAATATGACTGTAAAATAATTGTGGGACAGTAGGGTAGAATCTTATGAACATAGTATCAGTTACAGTGTATTCAAGTGCCTCAAGATGAGGCGATATAGGATATAAGGGGTTTTTATTGGATATAATGGGTTTTATTGGATCGCCTCAATATATAAGGCAAGAAGGCACTAGGCGATGTCAACATTTGATGAATGCTAAGTAAATCGCCTACAATTAGGGTGACAGAGGATTAAAGAATCACCAGCTGAATTTTAGGAGAATTGGCGGAATAGAATAGCCCAAGCCATGAGAAGCAGTATCACCTGAAGCCGCTGTATATCAGCAATATAGGCGATTGAGAGGAGGAGGTTTTTTGAGGATAGAAGAGATGGAACAGCGAAAGGTAGCTGTAAATTATAAAAAATAAATAATCAATTGGGGAAATTGCTCCTATTTTAAGTATATTTTAATGTGTGTCTGAAGGACTGACGATTCCACATCATCTGTCTTTTGCTCAGTGGGTTTGAACTGTGCGAATAACCTGACAGATCCTAATGATACCATCTGAAATTAAAACATCTCTACTGCTGGAATAAAAATTTTCTGAGGGCTTGTACACCACTCTTATATGAAATAATATTCCTAATAATACTTAAAATATTGTACTTTTTTAAATTTTAAATTTATTGCGGGGAAGGCTGACCATGGTACAAACACTTCCAAATATGACTCAGGAAAGACAAACTTAGTACCAGGGGAGGCACCCCAGAGAAGCGATGCTATCTCTTGTTGCCAGCGGGAACGCCACTTATGGGGAGGGGGAGGGAACGTGTGAAGGGGCCGTAGCCACTATTGAGCACGTGTGGAGGAAGGGGTCTGATTTGATGAACCAGACTGGGAACCAGGAGGAGACCAGCTGTCGGCGACGTGGTGGGAGGTATCCAAACATCCATGCTTGAAAGTGGTCCACCAAATGAGACCAGAATCTGTGGACAGTTTCTGGGAGGGTGGGGGTGGAGCCTGCGATGGCATCCAAGATAATCGTGTGGATGGTCCACATGGCGATTGCAACCATAAGAGCACGGAGGGAGGGTAGAAGGGAGGAGGCCATTGATAGAGCAAACATATCTCTTGACAGACTGAAGGGATGCGTTTGATCCTGGCCCAGCAGACGTTGAACTTCGCGCCATATCACTTTAGAGGTGGGGCAATTCTCCAGGCGGTGGAACGCGTTCCATACTGGCCACACACGACACAGGATGAGTGTAAAGCGTTAGAGCGCTCAGCTGTATGATACACCCACCTCAGGCAGCGCCACGCATGGGAGCAGACTTGAGGCTGCAACAGAGGATAGTGTGCATATTTCCAGATAGTTTTTTGGGTTTCAATGGAATAAGGGATGTCCATCATGTCCAGGTAGTCCACCCTGAATAGGACATGGGGCCGAATGGGGATCACGCCATCATGGATGGGTAGCCCCCATACCTCTTGTGTGAATGAGGAGAGGGGCGGCCTCTTCAGGTTGTATGTCCACTAATACAAATTCTCCACTCTGCGCTTCGCTTGGAGAGTAGGATTCGTTTGTAGTGGGTTTTAGTCCCGTGAGGACCTGTGGCCAATGTGTGTGATGCGAGGTATTTCATCAGGGAGTGGGGGTTTGATGGATTGTTGAGGCCCAAGGCTCGGGAGAAGTTGAGAGAGAGAGAGAGAGAGAGAGAGAGAGAGAGAGAGAGAGAGAGAGAGAGAGAGAGAGAGAGAGAGAGAGAGAGAGAGAGAGAGAGAGAGAGAGAGAGAGAGAGAGAGAGAGAGAGAGAGAGAGAGAGTTACCGCACGGGACCAGTGTTGGGATGTGAGTGTAGGAGCGGTGACAGCCGCGATCCAGGTGCCCAGGATCTTGGCAGCATGGGCTTTGAAGTCAAGCAGGCCCATGCCAACTTGATGATGAGGGCCAAACATGACCTCTAGCCATATTGGTGGAGGGCGGCCTGACCAAAGCTATCCTTGCAGCAAGGCATACAAGGATTTGAAGAAGCTTGGGGAGAAGGGGATGGCATGGGCTCCGAACCAGACTTTGGATAGGAGCATAAAGTTGGCTAGAACACCCTGCCAGAAAGGGTAGTAAGGTGGGCTCTGAGAGAGGCGATTCGTTTTGTCATGTTGTCCAGTATATGGCACTCCGTTACTGCTGACGCATATCCGCCTGCCTCCATCCACACGCCCAGATGGCGCACCAGTCCTATGGTAGGACGTGGCATGAAGGGGAGCACCAGTGGGCGGTGTGTGTTTAGTTAGTAAGGCGTGGACGTGGGCGAGCAGATGGGCCGGGTTGGGAACTAATTGCTGGGGGCCCAGCAGTTCTGAAACTGACCAAGGAGGATGATTTCAGTTTTGGAGGCGTTCAGTGCCGCGTTGCTTACCCAGGAATATTCCTGGATGAGGGCTTCAAGCGCGCGTGCATCTTTATTATTAGACACCCCCACCACGCAGTCATCTGCAAATGCCATCCTCTTGACTGGGGTTTGGCCTGGCACATGGACCCCAGTGAGTTGGGCATTCACATTTCGCAGTAGTGGGTCAAGGCTGAAGTTGTATAAGAGTGGGCTGAGGGGTCCCCTTGTCGCAAGCCCATTTGAGGGCGGACTACTTCCGTTAGGAAGCCTGGGCCACACACTGCCATTGTTGCAGATTCCGTGAGCAGCATCACCCAGTTAATGAAGCGGGGAGGTAGGCGGAATTGTTGGAGGCAGGCCCTAAGGTATTCCCAGTTTACTCTATCATAGGCCTTTTGTTGGTCCAAGAATACAAGTGCCCCAGAGGCTGTGGACTGACATGCATTAGCCACGGAGTGCACGTTATCCCAAATCAACCTTCTGGGGATGAACCCAAATTGTTCTGGGGAGATGGTGGCAAATGCTACAGTCCCTAAACGGTTAGCCATGATTTTTGTTAAAATTTTGGTGTCTGTGTTTGTTAGAGAAATGGGGCGCCAGTTGGCTAAGTCTAGCTTATCCCCTTTCTTGAAGAGTGTGACAGTAAAGGCCTCATGTCCTCCTGGTAGGAGGCGCGTTTCCAACAGGCTTTGGTTAAGTGAGGCTAGCAGCAATGGGGATATGTATTTAAAATATTTTTTGTAGAACTCATATGGAATGCCATCTGGGCCTGAGCATTTTCAGTTTGGCGCACCGCGAATGGCTGTCCATAATTTGTTTGGAGTAATTAAATTCATTATTTCCGGGTATTGGAAAATGGTGCAGATATAAGCTCAGTCTAGAAATTCTGCCACGTCGGCTGGCTGAATTGGTTCAGCTCAGTATAACTTGGAGTAATATTTTTGCATTTTGATTGCCACTTCAGCCAATGTGTCCACAATGGAATTATCTGATCTTCGCACCTGTGTGCAGGCCACACTCTAGCGTGGTGCAAAATTTTTTTAAAGAAATATGTGGTGCACTTGTCACCTTTAGTGATGCGTGTGGCCCTGTATTGGACACAAACCTGATGTTTGTGTTGCCTTTCGAGTGCGTTGAGGTGGGCAGCTGCCTCCGCCCACTTCCAGCCCCATGCAGGGCTGTATCCTGTAGCTGTAATGTTGGACTCCAGTTGTGCTAATTCTGCTAGAGCGTGCGAGATAACCGCCAATGTGGCTCATGAGCATCTGGAGGAGAGATGGCGAGAGTGGCGGATGGTGTCCTTTTTGAAAGTTGCCCATGTGGAAATGGGGTCCGTGCAAAACGGTGCAACAAACGATTTTGCCAAAGTTGCCTCTTCCACCCACATGGAAAATCCTGGCGACGCAAGCTCTGGGGGGCAGATTTTGCACCAATGTGGGGCCTTAGCAACTGTGACAGGTAGGTGGTAGGTTATCGAGACCAGTCAGTGGTCAGAGAATTCCATTTTCGTTGTTTTGAAGTGGGAGATGTGGGGCTGGAATTTCGCCAGCATTAGAATAAGGTCGATGCGGGTCATGGACCTTAATTGGCCATTGTGGACATGGGATGCATCATGTTTTCAAGCAGCGAGGCATGTCATGGCAGCACATCCATTAACCCAAGGGTGGCCTTTAGAACACATAGTTCTGTGTGACCCTGTGGGGTGTGGGGTGAGGAGGCCACTGGTCCGTTGGTGAGGTTAGCCAACAGTTCATGTCGCTGACTAGGAAAGAATCAGGGGGTAGCGGGAGGGATTTAACTGATGAGAAAAATTCCCAATGCTTGTGTGCACCATTTGGGGCATAGATGTTGATGATTGCATGCGCTACATCAGCTCACAAGAAGGTGATGATGAGCACTTAGCCATTTAGGAATGTTTCTGAGGATGTGAATTTAAAAAATTATTTTTCCAAATTAACACTCCACAGTGCTTCAACCAAAAGGATAGGGATGGGAGGAGCATTGTTTTCCAAGCTTCCTCAGAACCTCGTGGACAGTGGGACTCCTGGATGGCCAGGATATCCTTGGGTAAATTGTGTTGTAAAAAACTCAGTTTCCTAGCCTGGGACAGGGAGGCCTTGAGTCCGGCGATATTCAACGTCCCTAGAGTGAAGGTTTCCCCCATTGCACTTAGGTGCGAGGGGTGGGCCCCTGGGCCCACCAGCCTCTTCTATGTCCCCACGGGTTTTCACAGCAGCGCGGGTGTTAGCAGCAACGCTATTGGAGTTTTTGTTGATTTTTGCAGAAAGAGTCACGTTGGCTTTAGCCTTCACTTTTTGTTTTCCCGACGTCAGATAAATTTTTTGTGTTGTGGATGAGTTTGGTGCATCGTCAAGCAGTTCAAAAAAATTTTCAGTTGGGATAGGTCCTAAGTCAGTTTTGACCAGAGCTTGGGTACAATGATTGGGTGAGATCAAATCTCCCATCGGATCCTCAGATTGGGTAGCCTAATTGGCATAGGCTTCCCAATCTGATTGGTTAAGGGATTCCTAGTTGCTTATGCAGCAAAGGTTTCAATGTCCTCCTGGCATTGGGAGTGTGGGATGGCAAAGCGACTTTGGCCGCTTCCTTGGCCGCGGCCCTGTGGGCCTGCTTGGCCTTCTTCTGTTCCTGCGGGAAGATAGGCTTTACCAATAGGTAGCAGCCTTGTGCTCCCCATGGGAAAGCCTCCTTGGTGCTTACAGTTAGTTTGTGGTGCGCCTCTCCATTGGCCATAGCCACCGAGGGGTGCTCTTGGAATGTGACGCCCTCCTTGATGGGGCATGCATGCGCCTTATGGCCGAACGCGTCACAGTGGGTGCAAATGGGGGGCGCGCTGTCCATGGTCACCCAGAATGGGTGGGTGGTATGCCCTGCGATATCAATAAAAGTGGAGTGCGGGATCTGGGTTAAGTCCTTCGCGATCTCCTCAGTTGGGGTCATAACCATGATGGCTTTGCCGGTGCACAGGTGTGGCATCAGTGTGAAGCGTTGCATTTTGAAAGATTGTATTTCGCCATATATGGCGAGACCATCTTTCAGGTTTGTTCCAAAATGTCATGTTTTACTGTAGTAGGCAAAAAGTAAAATGTGAGGAAAATTTGGTTTGATTTTGTCCATCTGATGCATTTGGTTTTGATGACCTGTTGCCCTTCAGGGAGGTTGACCACTATGCACACCACTGCAGCCTCGTCTGCTGCTTTTTTGCTTTTGAAACCTTGGTCCAGCCAACCACGTGACATGGAGTGAGGTGCAACGTACACCGCGGTCAGGAAAATTGTGTGCACATCTTCACAAAATTTTTCCCATAAGGCCATTTTTTGGATGTCCAGAAACACGTGGACTCTGAATTCCACCGATGAAAGTGGCTGGGAGTGTGGCGTGTTGATGTACTGGTTGCATCATGCTTGCCATGCAAGTATCTCCGTGGAAATAGTGACCGCCAGTTTTTAAGATTTTGTCTATTCCACCAGATTCTCCGGGGCGTTTTCAAATGTTGGAGGCCGCAGGCCTTCCACCTGCTCCTCTTACCTTGCTTGCCCAGCTGCTCCCTGACATGGGCGCAGACTAATCTCACTGTGAGATTATTAAACTAGATTCAGTCTTGAATTGAATAGGTTGCAAAAGTGATTGCAACGAGAAAGAAAAGTAAAATATTGTACTTTTTATATCTTTCTTAATAAGTTAAATGGGAGATCAAAAGCCATCCTCTTACTAACTTGATGCTTAGTATTTAAACGTTTTGAGGCATAAAGTGGGGTGGTAGAAAATTTAGTTATGGTTACATATAGCCAAATTATATAATATGTGGTTTGGACCTACTTGAGCTCTCAAACTTCGCCTTGCTTCAATGGAATGGCCAATAGATGGTCATTAACTGGTAGAACAATCCTGGGGCAAAAATATGATATATTTTATCCAATCAGCTGTCAGGAATTCAGAATGATTCCCTTATTCCACTTAAGGGTCAGCTTAACCCAACCACCAACAATCAAGAATTTTGGCTGGGGTAAGTGAATAAAAGGATCACCCCAATTTGAGTGGTTTCACCGGGAATTGGCTAGGGTCTTTTGACCAATATTATCCTCAAAGACCCTCAAATAACTCTTATTACACAATCTGAATTGTAATTGTCCGATATTACCCCTTCAAGAGTGGCAGGGTGTATAAGGCCACAAGAATCATCCATGCACTCAGATAATGGTAACTCCAGAAGCATTGGATTTGATAAAAGACACATCCCAATCTTTTAGAGGTGATAACGCAAAGTCCCTTTCCAGATGAATACAAGCTTTTTTTCTTCTAGGCATGATACAGTTGTGATAGTTGAGTACCAAGTCTGACACTTGGAAGAAAGGGAGAGGTTGCCAAAGCTCATTAGTAGCTTGGCCCTCTTTAGTGAAATATTAGACAAATTAGTCATAGCCTCTGACTGTAACTTTATGATGTACTGTGCCAACCTCTTTAAGGCTTGGCCCAAATATAAGTCATCGCTGAGAAACATCTTTGACTAGTAAACCTGGTATCCCAGGTTTTCGGCCATACAACATATTGAAAGGGGACATCTTGAGGATCCGTTGATAACTAATGCAATAGGCCATGTGGGCACTGGGCAGATATAGATCCCAGTAAAAAAGGTCTGAAGTAGTCATCTTTTTTAAGTTTGAGATTAAGATTCATTAGCTCTCTCAATAGTGCCATTGGTGGAAGGGCTGTAAGGGGCTGAGAAAAGTTGCTGAGCTCCCATAGAAGTGGCTAGAATCTTAACCACTCTGAAGGTTTAGTTTTTCCCATTATCACAGAGAAGAATCTGAGGGTCAACCATGGCGAGTAAAGATACACAATGGTGGAGGATAGTGGCCGTGGCTTTGGCCGTATGAACTGGATGAGCCACAGCCTTGACCCATTTGGTAAAGTGATCATTCCTTACCAATATATATCAATTTCCTACTGTAGTTTGGGGTAGAGGGCCAACCACATCTAGGCTTATGGTTTGGAAGGGCTGTTTTTGGAGTATTAGGTTTATATTGATACCTGGCTTTAAAGATGAATTGCTTTTTTCATGTCAGACAGGCATCCAGGACTTCGATGATAGTCTTCATGATTCCCTCCCAATAGTATCGTTCTTTCACCCACACATAGGTTTTCCCCATTCCACTATGCCCTAGGATGGCATGAGACTCCATAATGACAGGTAATCGCTGAGATGGTCAGAGGTAGTGCAACCAGTTCTCCTCTACTTTCTTGTATAGTTTCCCATTATCCACTTTAGTGTTATGGGAGTGTTGAGCTAGCATCTGCTGGACGAGTTCATCATCATCCTCCAAGAATCAGGGGTCATTAGGAGGGCATGTAGCCGATCTTTTAAACTGTTATAAAAAGTAAAAAAACAGGCAGCCAAGTCAACCCATTGACACTCATGTGTCTCATCATGGCTCAGTGCTCAATGGTCTAGTCATAATGTTGGATCTTCAAAGCTCAGCGTGCCAACCGCCCAATGGGATCTTTTATATTCTGAAAGCAACTTTAAAGAGGCGTGGTCAGTAATCACTAAAAATGAGGTCCCATATAAGAAAGGGTGGTAATATTTAACAGCAAGCAAGATGTCCATGCACTCTAACTCATTAACACTATAGTTGCGTTCTGCCTTAGAAAGAAAAATTACTGAAGTCTGATATGGGGTGATCAACCACATACTCATCCAGTTGAGCCAAGATAGATCCAACTGCATAATCAAAGGTATCAGTAAACATCTTGAAATGCTGACTATAGTCAGGGTAGCGTAGTTTTGAACGTTGCTGCATCAGCTTTTTTAGAATTTTAAAAGCAGCATATTGTTCTGCAACCAATGGTAAGGGGTGTTCTTTGCTAAAAGTTGTGTGAGAGGCTCACTGAGCTGAGCAATTTGGGGATAAATTGATGGTAATATCTCATCATGCCCAAGAACACCAAAATATTTTGGAAGGTTATGGGTTCCAGGATCTTGGATATCGCGCCAAACTTATCATGAAGAGGCTGAATCCCAACTGAGGAGATGGCGTGGCCCAGGAAATCCAACTTTTCTGGAAGAATGCACATTTGGAGGGCTTCAGCTTAATGTGATAGGCCTGCAGGTGTTAAAAACTTCCTTTAAGTGTGAAAGGGTGTTCACTGAACGTTCTGGAAAAGATGGTGATATTATCAAGATAGATAATTATGCAACTAAGCTTCAGATCCTGCAAGATGCGGTCCATGGCTCGCTGAAAAGTTTTGGGCGCATTGCACAACCCTGTGGTAGTTGGGTAGGTTGGAAGAGACCCTCATTCAGATAAGCGCACACTTTTCCTGATCTTGTGGAGAAAGGTCCATCTTCCAGTATCCACAAATCAAGTCCATGGCGGAAAAGAACTTGGACCCTGAGAGTTGGGCCAAAGCGTCATTAATTTGGGGATTGGGTAGCTGCTTTTCTTGATAAGGTTGCCTATTTTGTGGTAGCCCATGAATACTATATGTAAAATATTCTTCTTTTTTATGAGCAATAGCGGAGATGATGTTAAAATCTTGGGCTTGGATGGTTGTTCGCTTCTGGCCCTAGATTTCAACTGCACAGATTCGTGGATCCTGGCATTGATTTTTTGATTGGAATTGATAGACTGGGGCAATAATAGTATGAAGACTATTGTCAGGAAGTTGATATGACTGGATGATACGCTAATCATATGACAGATTGGAGGGGAATTGGGACAAGTCTCGAGACTAATGAAAAGAAGTATATGAATAATAGTCAGTTGAAATGTCAACCAATCAGCGAGATTGGGGGATTACGCCAAGATTGAGATAAATGAGAGTTTCTAATAAAAGTGGAAAATGAATAGAAGACACCAAGCCAAGAATGCATCCATCTTGGGGAATTTTGATATAAAGAGTTGCGCAGAGGATTGAAGGGGGTTCATTCAGAAATTAGGCTATTGCAGAAAGGTCTGCATATTAGTAAAATAATAAAGGTCGGAATAAGGGGCGATAGCTCCATGTGAAAATTTTATTAGTCTTATTGAAGAATCGGTGATCTTCATATTGTCTGATTTGGTTTCCCAGAGGCTGATACCCTGTGCAAACTGACTCATCGGAATCAAGACTTACGCCAAGAACTAACAGTGGTGCTCACTACAGGGGGCTTCGCTGGTGGCCGCTTGATTAGTTGGAGGTTTTGGTATGGAGTGGTGAAAGCCACTGGTTAGAACCAGTGCACCTTTGTGAGGGCACTGGGAGGTCTTGACCCACCATCATGGTGGGTTTCAAAGACGGATATCATTTGGTTAAGTGGAGGGCAATGTTTGGATTTTAACCAGATGAATCCTTCTGATAGTATTTAAATTAGGGGTATCAATTAGTCAGGCATGAATGCCAGCTAATTTCCTAGTTTGATACTATTTAATCTTATATGTACTAACAAGTTTAGGTTCAGCGGGAGCTGCCTTCGCTGCTGAAATGCCATCCAAAGATCGTTGTGGGTGTTTCCAGTGGAAAGCTGATGAATCCATTATAGCTCATCTGAAATGGTTCCACTGACTAATTTGGAGCACCAGTGACTCATGCTGAGGATGCTCAAAGTCTTATTTATATACAAAGTTACATATGATTGACCAGCGACTTATGCTGAGGATGGATTGACCTAATTTAATATTCTATGATCAATGAGAAGATCTAAGAGGGAATCTTTATGAAGTACAATAAATAGTTTACGATCTAATAGAGGTTTGGAATCAAGAGGCTGATGGGTTTCTGGCAGATATTGGCCAAAGAGTACTTGGACACAGTAGCCCTGAAAGAAGTATAATTAGTCGTTCATTCCCTCCTAAGAACATCTCTCAATTGCCATCTTTCCTGTTTGTTTTATGTAGCTCGGTGCAACTAGAGTGGGAAAGGTGGGATAGGAGATCCCCAATAGGCGTGGGTGACATGCCTGGAGTGGCTGGCGCTGCCAGCTCCCATGCCTCCTCCCTATGAGGAACCAGTGGGAACCTGGCCAGCTGGCTAACAGCGGATGAGCTGCATAGCCACTAACCCTAGAGGGGTGCAGCGCGGGAGGTGCCATAGCTGCCCAGGAAGGGGGATGGACTCACTGGGGCATGTTTAGATGGTTGGTGAAGCGTCGTGAGGGTGGGGCAGCGCAGAAGTTCCTGAGCCGCCCAGGAAGGGGGCAGGACTTGCTGGGGCGCATGCCAAGGACGCCTGGGGCTAAAGGCGAAGCTGTTGGTGGTTAGTTGGTAGGTGGACGCAGGACTTATAGGGGTTGGCACGCCAATGAAGGTGACACAGCAAAGGGCCACCAGTCTTCATACTGGTTGACCTGGCACACTAGTGGTGCCCAGGGTCGATTTCATGACAACTATTATTATTTTTGATTGCCCAAAAGCCACATTGAGAGTATCGTCCAACGCTAAACAGGTGCTGTTCATTTTTGAAAACGTTCTGGTACCCGTAGGGAACACTTTCCCTATTTACTTCTTGCAGAGCCAAGCGGAGACTTGATAGTAACAAACTAAGGATATCTGATCCTTGCACTCTTCTTAAGAGTAATATTAAAACAACCAATGTTAAAACAACTAAGTTATTAGTAAGTTTGAATCTACTTTTACTAGGGAATAATTTGGGGTTTTTATAGTTAGAATTGAACACAACTTTTCAGCTATCCGCTGGGAATTATTTGTGCTCCTATACTGGTTTAACCCAAAAGTGTTAGGCACCAAATCTCATCAGGTACCGTTGCCTTGAGTTTCTTAGGCAGTGTAATCCTCAGGTGTTTGACAATCATACAATTGGTATTAGGTACTTGAAACCAATTGTTTTGGTTAATGACAATTCTACTCTTCATCCATCGTTCAAACTTTTTAGTAGTTTTTGATGACTCCAATCTATCCACTCTGAATGATTCCCTATAATTCAACTATAAGGTGTTATTCCCATATCAAATTATTGCTTGATTTCATTGGGGATGATGCCTAAAATAATCTCATCAGTCAGCAGCTTCAAATGTCATTGGGGATGATGCCTAACAATAATCTCATCAGTCAGCAGCCTTAAAAAACATTGGGGATACTGTCCAATGATAATCTCATAAGTTGGCAGACTCAAATATCCTTGGGGATGATGCCCACCGATAATCCCATCAATTGGCCGCTGTTGCTAATCCTATATGATTATAACTTAATCATCAAATCTATTAATTGGTTAAAAGGTTGGGTTATGTGGTCATCTAAAATTCTGACAGATGATCAAGAGCTTTTTGAAGGCACCAGTAGCTCCACGTCCAGTAACGGTTTAAGCTCTGTCCTCATCTGAAGCTCCTCAACTTTTGAGTTCTGATAAAGCTTGGATTAAATTTACTTGACATCACTAACATTGATGGCACCAATCTTTCATAAGCTCATATTCAGTATCAGATTGGAGAAGATGTCACTATAAGGCTTTAGTAAAGAGAGAGCTTTATTAAGCTCAACTGGATTTAGATCATCGGAAATTTGAACGTTGGGCAAAGCGCATATCATTTGGTCAGTGGGTAGTCCCATATATAGCATAGACCCAATATAATGGACTTGTTGGATGTCCTCAATTGAAATCAGCAGGGCTTTTCCAATCTTCTGATGATTCTTTACAACCATGTCCTTGTTAGTGATACTTCCCTAGAAGAAGATTAATATTTCACTGGTAGGCAGGGTTTAGGATCCTGGCAACATCCAAGGTTCCAAAAATCTTATTCCGTCTATGCTTGTTAAGTGCAGAAGTCATTTGCAGGGGATTTGCATAGTAATCTTGATGTCTATCACCTTTTGTTCACCCTCTTTGACTATTACCTTTTCTGACGCATACAATGGAATGCCCTCTAAAGCATCTACGGAGTCAGGCAGCTTTCTGTGTAACTTTACAACGTGGTATAAGTAAGAGTGAGGGCGGAAGAAGGGTACTCAACAACGCATGTGTATTCTTTTTCTTAGGCTCATCTTTTGTAAATACTAGGGGAACTTTGAAATTTAGAAAAGAGAGAAATCCTGTTTTATATTAATGATTCCATCATACTCAATCAAAATTTGAATGCCAATGAGTAGGTCGTATGCATTATTGTTTAATGCCACAGTGTGGGCAGATAGTAGGCATTTCCCAATTTGTATGGGTAGAGAAGAGTAGGCTCCATTAGCTCGTGTATTGTTAGGCCCTGCAGTTCCAAACTCCTGTGAACAGTCCAGGTCAGGCACCAATTTAACTTTATTGATGAACTTTGAAGATACCGCATTCACTGGAGCACCCATATAAAGGATGGCTAGAATACGCACCTTATTGATGACAACCTCTACCTTAGTTATTGTGCTACCAAAAGTAGGGGGAGGGAGAGAACATTCTTCAGATGGAGAGTGGAAGCAAGGCTTTGAGCCATCGCAGGGTATTTATCTTTAATAGATTGGAGGATATGAACCTGCTGGGTAGATTGTATCACTGTACCAATAAGCTGGTCAGCATCACTGGAAGTATCAATCACCTCTGAATACCTTAACAACTATTGGAGATAAATTCGTCATGGTATCATGGCTATATCAATTCTTTCAGGCCTCAACCTATCCTGAATCTACACTTCTATTGGGGCTTCCAAAACATAATATCCAACTTCATTATCAACTTCTTTAGACTCATCATCAGAAAGATTGTCAATGCACCTCAGCGAGTTGATAAAGAGGGCTGAAAAACTGGCTTGTTCTCCACCAGATTAGGGTTTTTTGACACTCATCTATTCTTTTGGCTTTTGAAGGGAGCATATTAGCTGTGTAGGAGTCCAGCCTGTTTGTGCTCACTGATGCTTACTCCTCTGGATCCCACAAAGGGTTTAATAATATTTTACTAAATACGCACTACTAAAAACTTGGGTTTTATGTGTTTTTATTAGTAGAGAGAGGTAAGAAAGGAAAAAACGATCCGCTCAATATCTGACCAATTCATATTTAAACAATATCATGGGTCAAAGTGAATTTACTAGTAAATTTGGTATGGCTTGTACCGTCCAAATTAGGAAATATGATCATGCAGCCTATCAAATCTAGAAATACTTGCTTCATTTAGGCTGAACATTAGCAAGGAATTTATTATTGGCTAAAACATACCCATGCAGTAACAATTTTATAAACTTCATCCAATCCATTTGAGAAATTTAATGCATCTTAGGGGACCCCCGCCAAGCCTATAAAAGGGGGTGGTCCCCACATAGGTGCTTTAAAGGACCTGATTGTGGTTTGGAATGTGATTTCCAATGGTCACCCCATAGTCCATCATGTGGTCAGAGTAACCTGACTGCTTAATTTTATGTTTATTGCCCATGCAGGTTTGAAATGGCGTTACAATGATTAGTGGAATTCCACCAAGAATCAGCCAGGGTTTTTTGGCCAATATCCTTTTTTTTAGTACTAGATGGTTTTGGCCAATATCCTTGAGATCATCATTATTATTATTAAAATCACTCTTAGTAATATCGCTAATTGCAATTGGTCAACATTTCCCTTTTTTAAGCTGAATTTGACCCAAAACATTTTTATTTTTCAGCTGTGAGGGCAAATGTCTGACATCACCCCCCTCAAGATTGTTGGTGGAGATTAGGGCTGTAGGAGATGGCCATTTACACGAACAATGGTAATACCAGTAGCTAGAGATTTAATGGAGTACTCGTTTCCTCTCTTATAAGTGATGGCGAAGGGACCCTCCCAAATTAATCCAAGCTTAACGCTTCTATGAGTGATGCAGTTTAGGTAGTACAATACCATGTGACACTTGAAATGTAGGTAGGGGGTTCAGAGCTCATTGGCAGCCTGCCCTTCTTTTGTCACTGTACTTGCTAAATTGTTCATATCTTCAGATTGTAGTTGTATTATGCACTGAGCCAATCTTCTCATGACTTTCTCCGGTTCCTCAATTTTAAAAGAGAATGCAACTTTAGCTAAGAGGGTAGGTATGCCTGGTTCCCGCCCATACAAGACACAGAATGGAGACATTTTTAAAATCCAGTAATAGCTAATCTGGTATGCCATAAGAGCACTGGGTAGATATTGATCCCAGTGAAGAGGATCAGGGGAGCCATTTTCAGAGAATGAAACTAAGGTTCCATTTGCTCTTTCCACAGTCAATTGGTGGAGGGGTTATACTGAGCTGAGAAAATTTGTTGTGCTCCGATAGATGTATCCAGGATTTTAACTACTCTGGAGGAGAAGTTCTTACCATTATCACAGATTAGTACTTGGGGCAGCCATGACGTGTGAAAATGTGTTGATGTAAAAAGGTGGCGGTGATCTTGGCCGTTTGGGCAGGAAGAGCCACGGCTAACCCACTTAGTGAAGTGGTCAATAGCTACTAGGATAAATATGTTTCCGCTAGTAGACTGAGGAAGGGGACCTACTACATCCAAACTAAGGGTGTGAAACGGTGGTTTAGTGGTAGTTGGTTGATACTGGTATCTAATTTTGAAACCAGATTGCTTCTTACACGTAAGACAAGCTTCCAAGACGTCAACAATAGATTCCATCATACCATCCCAATATAACCGATCTTTAATCCACTCATAAGTTTACTTTGCCCCTCCATGACCTGGGGTGAAATGAGCTTCTAGGATAGCAGGTATGCGTTCTGAGGGCCAAAGGTAAGGTATCCATTTTGTCTCCAACTACTTATAAAATTCCCATTCTCCACTTTGGTGTTATGTGGGTGCCGGGCTAACATTTTCTGAACAGGCTCATCCTCATCCTCCCATTCTTCTGGGGTCATTAAGAGGTCATATAACCTCTTTGCCTCACTTTTATCCAAATGAAGGACTGGCAGTCAAGTCAACCCATCAACATTCATGTGTCAAGTTCCAACACGGTTTTCAATCTTCATATCATAATGCTGGAGCTTTAGATCCCAGCGAGCCAACTAGCCAGTAGGATCCTTCATATTCTGTAATCACCTTAATGAATCGTGGTCTGTAACTACAATGAAGATTGGCCCATATAGGAAAGGGCAATAGTGTTTTACAGCTAAAAAACAGCAAGGCACTCCTTCTCCGTTACGCTGTAGTTGCGTTCTGCTTTTGAAAGCATCTTACTGAAATAAGATACTGGATGATTAACACCATTTTCATCCAACTGAGCTAAGATGGCCCCAACTGCGTAGTTTGAGGCGTCAGTAAACAAGATAAACCTTTTGTTATAATCTAGGTGCCGTAGGATAGGACTCATTGTAGCAGTTGCTTCATCATCTCAAAAGCGGTCATTTGTTCAGCACCCCAATAAAAATGAGTGTTCTTAGTCAATAGGCGAATGAAAAATTCGCTGAGCTGGGCAAACTTGGGGATAAATTGATAGTAATACCCCATCATCCCCAGGAATACTTGAATATCCCGTAGATTTTTAGGGGGAGGCATTTTTGAAATTGCTTCAATCTTATCTTGCATGGTTTGGATTACTTCTTGGGAAATGGAATGTCCAAGGAAATCCATTTCCTTTAAAAGAAGGTGCACTTTTAAGGCTTTAACTTAATTTTTAACTTGTGTAACTGTTGAAACACCTCCTTCAGGTGATCAAGATGTTCTTTAAAGGTTCATGAGAACACTGTGATATCATCAAGATATACGATGACACAAGTTAACTTCAGGTCATGCAAAATGTGATCCATTGCACACTGGAAAGATGCAGGTGCGTTATACAACCCTTGAGGTAATCGGGTTGGTTGGAAGAGACCCTCATTACAAATGAGAGCACATTTCTCCTGATCTTGAGGAGAAAGGTCCATTAGCCAATAGCCACTGGCCAAGTCCATGGCAGAGAAGTTATAGACAGAGAGTTAGCTAGGGCGTCATCAATGCGGGGGAAAGGTAGCTATCTTTTTTTATGAGATCATTTAACTTTTGGTAGTACATAACTATACAATGACCTCCGTTTTTCTTTTTAATTAGCAAGAGGATGAAATATCAAGGACTTTGTGAAGGAAATAATAACCCAGCATCTAATAACTGCTGGAGCTTTGTTCTCATTTGCTGTTCCTCCACCTTTGATTTGCAATAAGTTTAGACCTAATAGGGCGGGCATCACTCACATCAATGGAATGGCACCAGCCCTTCATGTAACCATAATCAGTTTCTGATTTGGAGAATATATTGCTATAGTCATCTAGGAAAGTGTTAACTTTTCCAACTCATCTGGGTTCAACTCATCTGAGATATGGACGTTGGGCAAGGTACATACCAGGTTATCAGTTAGCAGGCCCATATCCATCATAGAGCCAATGGAGTTAATTTTTCAATGTCCTCCGCAGGGACTAACAAGCCTCTGCCAATCTCCTGGTGTTTTTTTACAAATATTTCCTTTGAGGTGAGGTTCCCCAATAGCAAAGTAATGGGCCTCTGGTAAGCTGAGTCAAGAATGCCAATCAATACCTGAGGCTCTAAGGGACTAACGCACTCAATAATTATGTGGTGCAACAAACAGTGATGTGGGATTTGGAGCGTGACTTTTGTGTCAACCACTCGTTGTTTACTAGGCTTAATCACGACCTTAGTTGCAGCATGGAAAGGAATACCGTCCCTAGCATCCACTAAATCGGGCAATTTCTTTGTGTTATGCCCAGAGGTGGAATAAGGAAAAGTTATAGCTGCAAAGGGGTATTCGACCAGGAAAGAGTATTTATGCTTGCTGGATTCTTTATTGGATAATACTAAAGGGACTTCATAGTTGAGTAACAAGAGGAAGCCTTGTTTCATGTTTATTATTCCCTCATACTCAATCATAAACTGAGTGCCGATGAGCGTATTGTATGCATTGTTGTCCAAAGCCACAGCAGGGGCTGATAAATTAAAGCTTCCTAATTAGAATGGAAAGTGAAGAGTATGCCCCAATAGCACAGGTATTATTGGGCCTGCGGTTCCAAATTCTTGCATGTACTCCAAGTCAGGCACTAGCTTTATCTTATTATTATGCTTTGTGGAGATCACGTTAACTGTGGAGCCAATGTCCAGGATAGCCAGTACCTGGACCTTTTGAATGACTACTTCAAACTTAGTGAGCGTTCCTCCAAACTTAGGTGACAATGCTAAGATCTCCTTGAGCCAGAAGGTGGAGGAAAGTTATTAGCAGTCTCAAAGTATTTTTCATGATAGATTTTATGGGATGAACCTGCTGAAGAGGGCGAATTAAGCCAGCTAAGAATTGATCACCATCGCTGGCAGTGTCAATATCTTTTGGACACCCTTGAATTTGGCTGAGGTACGTTTCCTCAGGTATGGTGGTCTCGTCTACTCCTCCAGCGTTCAAATAATCAGAACCTCTACTTCCGCAGGGGCTCTCAATATATAGTAACCAACATCATTGTAACCCCCTCAGATTCTTCCCCAAGGGTATTCTGAACAACGGGCAAAGCTGCGATGGAGCTAGGGGAGATGGCCACAGAAGATTGGGTAGCCTTAGGGTGTGCATTTACCAGCTTGGCTGGAGAAGAAGGCACAGCAATTTTAGTGTGCTTGTGCAATAATATGGTATTAGTTACCTTACAGGGCTCTGAATCATAAGAATGAGTGTTATCCTTTTTAAGTCGCTTTGAAGAAGCAGGTTATTTAGGGAAGATAAGCACAGGTGGACTCACTCCCAACTGTTTAGCAGGTGAAAACTCTTCAATGGTTAGAGCTGAAGGGTTCACCTCAGCTTCATTTGTTATGGCACATATATGGGATTCAGCCACATCTAACAAAGCCTCTTTGATGTCGTGGATAGATTTAAAGTAGCATTTCACTGAGATGACATGCCTAGCTAGAGAGGGATGAGGAGCTAACCCAGTTAACTGGACGGCAATATCATCATCAAGGATAAGCATGTTAGAAGTTTACAACCTTTGTGCAGTGAGCTAAAATCGTTCAGCAAAGGCAATGGCGATTCACCTTCATACATGGTAAGGCGCATAAAGGTCTGTTTTTCCCTGTGTAAACTCTTCTTTGATCCAAATTCAGCCAAAAGAGCCTCCTTCATCTCTTCCCATGTGTACAAAGGGTCCAGGTAAGGAACTATCCTCTCTTGCGCTAGTCAGCTCAAACAAGGAAGGATGTGTTGAACTTTTGTTTGTCCGTTGCCCCATACATGGCAGCTTCATAAACGTACAAAAATTAGCAATACTCCATTTTCCAGAAATGTACTTGTCTTTAAGAGGAAGTTTAAAGAAGAGCTGCTACAGAATTTTAAGATGGGATAGGGCGCTGGTGAGTTGCTTTTCAAGAGCAACTATTCTTTAAGTATAGGTGTCCCCTGTAGTGAGCACCATTTTGTAGGAGTACAGCCTGTTTGTGCTTTATGATGCTTACACCGCTGGATCCCACAAAGGTTTTAATAAAATCTTAATAAATAAGTACTACTAAAAACTTGGGTTTTATGTGTTTTTATAGTAGTGAGGGTTAAGAAAGAAAAACGATCCCCTCAATATCTGGCCAATCCATATTTAAACAGTATCTTGGGTCAGAGAAAATTTATTAGTAAATTTGGTATAGCTTGTACTGTCCAAATTAGGAAATATGATAATGCAGACTATCAAAGCTCAATATACTAAATTCATTTTGGCTGAATGATAGCAAGGGAATTACTATTGGTTAAAATATACCTGTGCGGTGACTATTTTATAAACTTCATCCAATCTCTTTTGAGAAACTTATTGCACTTTAAATGACCCCTACCAAGCCTAAAAAGGGTTGGTCCCCACAAAGGTGCTTTGAAGGACCTGATTGCGGTTTAGGATGTGCTTTCTGATGGTCACCCTACAGTCCATCACATGGTTGAAGTAATATGACTGCTCAATTTTACATTTATTGCTCATGCAGGTTTTTAAATAGTGTTACCCTAATTAATGGGGTTCCACTGAGAATTGGCCAAAGTCTTTTGGCTGATATCCTTGAGATCTTTTTTATCATCATTATTAAAGCCACTCTTAGTAACATTGCAAAATCACAAATGGCCAACAGTTCCCTTTTTGGATGAATTTGACCCAAAACATTCTTATGTTTCAGATGTGAGGGCAAATGTCTGACAAGCTGCACCAACTTTTGGGCCTACTTGAGGATAAGAAGTCTTTTGATGCAGGGGCAGAGGTGAGGCCATGATTGTTATGAAGGACGTCTCTGGGTGATCTGAGAGTAGAGCTGTGGTGATGGACCCCTTAGGAGAGAGTGCAGGGTGTGATGAGAACTCAACTGGTTTCATATGTCAGGATTCTCCCTTAATTGGGGAAGCCCTGACTGGGGGTCTCAACCCACCTCTGGGCGGATGCTGGATTGGGCTCCCCATTAAATTGTGATGAGCCCAATCCAAAGTATCAGGGACTGACCCTGATAATTAAATTATCATTTATTTAATTCGATTCGGTACTGGCAACTACTGCTGAGGAGCTGACCACTCAATTGGGTTGCAGTAAAATCCCTTTTGGTGCTTGCACCCAATTGATTATCCTTTTTGGGTGCACCTGCAACTTATGCTGAGGATGCGCCCATTACCCTTGTAATATTCAATCATTTTCTCATTCGTTGTCAGCAATCAATGCCAAAACTTTCTGATTCCTTCCCTTCCCAATCCCTTGAGGTCATATAAATACCTCGAGGATCCATTTAACAAGCTTACAGTCTCTCTCATCACTTTTCCATTTTTAGTTTTTCTTCAGGCCTTTATGGCCTTTTAACTCACTGGGGGATTTGGGGCCCTGTTAATAGGGTTTGGGTTGGAGTTCCTCCCCCAAAATCCTGACATCATAGGGCTGACTTGGGGTGCAGCTGAAAAGAGAGCCCGACCTTGTCTCCCCTGATTCCCTCTGGCCAATCTTTAATTGAGGAGGGCCACTTAGTTTGGGACGTCCCATGAGAATTGCTTTGGAAGGGTAGTCAATACTGGAGGGCTCAGTAGAGTCAGCGTGGACTCCTTCTGCCAGGCTATAGTGGGAGATCCTCAATGGTTAAGGCATGTGGTTTCAGACCCATCCTTGGGGGTTGTCAGTATAGTATTTATAACTCTCCAGTTACTGGTGTGGCAGTGCACGGAGCACTGAACTGACAAAAGGGAACTAATTTTCAGGGTTAATGTATAGGTAGCTCAGCAGAGGGAGCTGGAGCTAAAGTGACATAGGGCGAGAGTAGTTAGCACAGTATAAGTAATAAGATTGAGCAGTCAGAATAGCTTGGCTGTGCCCCAAAGCAATTTATACCTGAGTTTTGTACAGGGCTAGGGTGCATGGGTGACATGATTTTGAGGGAACCTTGGAGGCCCGGCGGTGTACCTGAGGCTGTTATAATTTAAAAAAATTGGCTAATATGATGTGAGACCTCCTCAAAGAGGTCTGCACTCAGGTTCACCCAAGTTAACATATGGAAAACGTAAAACTGACTAAGGGTTTATTGAAGGGAAGATGACCAACGAGAAAAGTTGGTCTTGAGCAAACATATTTAAGTCAACTTGGGGAAATCATGGATTGAAGAAAGTTGTACTAAGCCTTGGTGCACCAATAAGCGCACACTTCCATCCAACAGGGTAACATACTTCAAAATTGACCTTACTTGAGTGATCAATTGAAGTTGAGCCCAACCTGAGTTAGTAATTACATAAATTTTTGGGTTTCAAACCTCCATTCACTGATTAACTGTATCTAGCTGTCATCATTTAATAAAAAAAACTTGTCCATTTTAGCATGAGAGCCAAAACAAGGGGCTGGGCGTTAGGCACCTCACTTGTACAAACCTCAGCATACCTAGCCTATACCCAGCGTTGGTCCAAGATGTGTTTTAGGTCAGGAAGATCCTGCATCTTGATCCTTTGGACTTTCTGCCTCCCAGCCTTGTCCTTGCTGTTGGTGCCCTCAATTTGGTCACATAAGCATGGCAGGGGTCTCAAGTTCATAAAGGCCTGCAACCTCTAATAGAGCCTCATTTATATCCTATAAGCTCTTGAAATGCCTTTTGATTGAGATAAGTTGCCTTTCTAGGGAAGGACGAGAAGTCAACCCACTCAAAATGGCAGCAATGGCATCATCAAGAGGCAGCATTTTTGTGAGTAGCAAGGGCTGAGATTCATTGTAGAATTGATCAACAAATGAAACAACTGATTTGACTTCTTTAGTCTAAAGTGCATAAAGGCCTGTTTCCTTCTCTTTAAACTCTGCAGGGAGCTGAACTTGTTATAAGTATATCTCTAAACTCTGACCAGGTATTAAGGGTGTCCATGTAGGGAACAACTATCTCTTGGGCCGTTAGACTTAAAAAAGGAAGGATATACTTAAACTTGTGAGGGTTGTTCATGCTTTCCATTGCCAGCTCATAGATGAAGAGAAAAGAACCAAGGCTACCCTTGCCAGGGGTAAATTTGTCTTGGAAGGGGGTTTGGAGATGGCTGGAGTGGATAGCTGTCCAACTCTTTTAAGCCAGAGAGTACACAGGCTAGCTTCTGTTCTAATGCAGCTATACTTGGTTCAAAAGCAGTGGATAGGCAAGAAGGGCTAATCCCACCAATAGCCTCCATTTTGAGTGTTTTTTGTGGTATATAACCCCCTGTAGTGAGCATCACTTGTTTGAATAAGGTCTGGGTGTGGGCTAGATGGTGCTAATTTGCCCCAGATTTCAACAATACTGCAGGAGGAATTTAATCTCTACTGCTGAAATTTATAAAGGGGTTTTTTTACCACTAGTTATAATAAAAAACTCAAAAGTGAATAATAGAAAAGTTGGGTTTTATAGGTTTTATTAGTTGTTGCAAGGGGGTAAAGAAGTGAACTCTCTTAATAAGTCAATACTTAGTATTTAAAATGAAGAAGCTTAAAGTTCAGATTGCTTAGTAAAGTCTGAATTAGGTAATATAGGCTGTTGACCTATCAGATCAGTTGGGATTTGCCTCACTTCAATGTGAGGGAAGATGGTGAAGTGACAGCTGGGAAGATGAACCCATGAGGAAGGAATTTAATTATTTAGACCAATTAGAAGGTGGGAAAATATTCTCATTTGATGTAACCCCTCCAAGGCTATAAAAGGGGTGGTCATGGGTAGGTGTTTTGGATGTTAATGAGGGGGCGGAGAGGACCTCAGAACAACTTTCCCAATTTTTTCCCATATTTGGCATTACCCTGCTACTAGCAATAGGGTAATATGGATGAGAATTTGGGGTACTAGTTTTTCTTTCTCGTTGCAAACACTTTTGCAACCCATTCAATTCAAGACTAAATCTAGTTTGATAATCTCATAGAGGGGATTAGTCTGCGCCCATGTCTGGGAGCAGTTGGGCAAGCAAAGCAAGAGGAGCAGGCGGAAGGCCCACGGCCTCTAACATTTGAAAACGCCCCCGGAGAATCCGGTGGAAAAGAAAAAAATTTAAAAAAACCAGCAGTCACAATTTCCCCAGAGATACTCGCGTGGCAAGCACGATGCAACCAGTACATCAATACGCCATATTCCCAGCCACTTTTGTCGGTGGAATTCGGAGTCCGTGTGTATCTGGACATCCAAAAAACAGCCCTATGGGAAAAATTTTGTGAAGATGTACACATAATTTTCCTGACCGCGGTGTACATTGCACCTCACTCCATGTCGCGCGGTTGGCTGGACCTAGGTTTTGAAAGCAAAATAGCAGCAGACGAGGCTGCAGCAGTGCGCGTAGTGGTCAACCTCCCTGAAGGGCAATGGGTCATCGAAACTAAATGCACCAGATAGACAAAATCGAACCAAATTTTCCTCACGTTTGACTTTTTGCCTACTACGGTAAAACGTGACATTTTGGAGCAACACCTGAAAGATGGTCTCGCCATATATGGTGAAATACAATCTTTCGAAATGCAACATTTCATGCTGATGCCACACCTGTGCACCGGCAAAGCCATCACAGTTCTGACCCCATCTGAGGAGATCGCAAAGGACCTAACCCAGATCCTGCACTCCACCTTTATTGACATCGCAGGGCACACCACCCACCCATTCCAGGTAACCGTGGACAGCGCGCCCCCATTTGCACCCACTGTGACGCATTTGGCCATAAGGCACATGCGTGCCCCATTAAAGAGGGCGTTACATTCCAAGAGCACCCCTCGGCGGCCATGGCCAGCGGAGAGGCGCACTATGAACCAACCGCAAGCACCAAAGAGGCTTTCCCATGGGGAGCACAAGGCTGCTACCTATTGGTAAAGCCCATCTCCCCGCAGGAGTGGAAGAAGGCTAAGCAGGCCCATAGGACTGCAGCCAAGGAAGCGGCCAAGGTCACCACCACCATCACACACTCACAACGCCAGGAGGACATGGAGACCTTCATGGCGGAAGCAACTCGGGAATCCATCACCCAATCAGATTGGGAGGCCCAAGCCAAACAGGCCACTCAATCCAAGGATCTGATGGGAGATTCGATCTCACCCAATCGCTGCACCCAAGCCCCAGTTGAAACTGACTTGGGACCTATCCCAAACGAAAAAAAAAAATTTTGCCCCACTCTACGGTGCACCAAACTTATCCGCACCGCAAAAAAATTTGTCCGACGTCGGGAAAACAAAAAGCAAAGGCCAAAGCCAACATGATTCTTTCCGCAAAAATTAACAAAAACCCGATAGTGTTGCTGCTAATACCCGCGCTGCTGTGAAAGCCTGTGGGGACCTGGAAGAGGCTGGTGGGCCAGGGGGCCCACCCCTCGCACCTAAGGTGCAATGGGGGAAACCTTCACTCTAGGGACGCTGAATATTGCTGGACTCAAGGCCTCCCCATCCCGGGCTAGGAAACTGAGTTTTTTACAAAATAATTTACCCGTGGATATCCTGGCCATCCAGGAAACCCACTGTCCACGAGGTTCCGAGGATGCTTGGAAAACAATGCTCCTACCATCACTATCCTTTTGAGGTCGAAGCACTGTGGGGTGCTAATTCAGAAAAACAATTTTTTCAAATTTACATCTTCAGAAACATTCCTAAATGACTGAGTGCTCATTGTCACCTTCTCTTGGGCCGATGTTGCACACACAATTGTCAACATTTACGCCCCAAATGGTGCACAAAAGCGTCGGGAATTTTTCTCGTCGGTCAAATCCCTCCCGCTACCCCCCGATTCTTTCCTAATCGGCAACATGAACTGTTGGCTAACCTCACCAACGGACCAGTGGCTGCCCTCACCCCACACCCCACAGGGTCACGTAGAACTATGCATTCTAAAAGCCACCCTTGGGTTAATGGATGCGCTGCCACGACATGCCCCACTGCTCGAAAACATGACGCGTCCCCACATCCACAACGGCAATTAAGGTCCATGACCCGCATTGACCTTATTCTAGCACCGGCGAAATTCTAACCCCACATCTCCCACTTCAAAACAATAAAAATAGAATTCTCTGACCACCGACTCATCTCGATAACATACCACTTACCCGTCACAGTTGCAAAGGCCCCACATTGGTGCAAAATCTGCCCCCCAGAGCTTGCGTCGCCAGGATTTTCCATGTGGGTGGAAGAGGCAACTTTGGCAAAATCATTTGTTGCACCATTTTGCGTGGACCCCATTTCCACATGGGCAACTTTCAAAAAAGACACCATCCGCCACTATCACCATCTCTCATCCAGACGCTCACGAGCCACATTGGCAGTTATATCGCGCGCTGGCGGAATTAGCCCACTTGGAGTCCAACATTCCAGCTTCAGGATATAGCCCTGCATGGGTCCAGAAGTGGGTGGAGGCAGCAGCACACCTCAACGCACTTGAAAGGCAACACAAACATCAGGTTTGTGTCCAATACAGGGCCACATGCATCACTAAAGGTGACAAATGCACTGCATACTTCTTCAAAAAAATTTTTGCACCACGCCAGAGCGTGGCCTGCACACAGGTGCGAAGATCGGATAATTCTATTGTGGACACACCAGCCGAAGTGGCAATCGAAATGCAAAGATATTACTCCAAGTTATACCGAGCTGAACCAATTCAGCCAGCTGAAATGGCGGAATTTCTCGACAGAGCTCATATCCGCACCATTTTCCGATACCCAGAAATAATGAATTTAATTACTCCAAACGAACTATGGACTACCATTTGCAGTACACCAAACCAAAAATGCCCAGGCCCAGATGGCATTCCATATGAGTTCTACAAAAAATATTTTAAATACATATCCCCATTGCTGCTAGCCTCACTCAACCAAAGCCTGTTGGAAACGCGCCTCCTACCAGGAGGACATGAGGCTTTTACAGTCACACTCTTCAAGAAAGGGGATAGGCTAGACTTAGCCAACTGGCGCCCCATTTCTCTAACAAACACAAACACCAAAATTTTAACAAAAATCATGGCTAACCGTTTAGGGACTGTAGCATCTGCCACCATCTCTCCAGAACAATTTGGTTTCATCCCCAGAAGGTCGATTTAAGATAACGTGCACTCTGTGGCTAATGTGTGTCAGTCCACAGCCTCTGGGGCACTTGTATTCTTGGACCAACAAAAGGCCTATGATAGAGTAAACTGGGAATACCTTAGGGCCTGCCTCCAACAATTCCGCCTACCTCCCCGCTTCATTAACTGGGTGATGCTGCTCACGGAATCTGCAACAATGGCTGTGCGTGGCCCAGGTTTCCTAACGGATGTAGTCCATCCTCAAAGGGGCCTGCGACAAGGGGACCCCTGAGCCCACTCTTATACAACTTCAGCCTTGACCCACTACTGCGAAATGTGAATGCCCAACTCACTGGGGTCCATGTGCCAGGCCAAACCCCAGTCAAGATGATGGCATTTGCAGATGATTGCATGGTGGGGGTGTCTAATAATAAAGATGCACGCGCGCTTGAAGCCCTCATCCAGGAATATTCCTGGGTAAGCAACGCGGCACTGAACGCCTCCAAAACCGAAATCATCCTACTTGGTCTGTTTCAGAACTGCTGGGCCCAGCAAGTAGTTCCCAACCCAGCCCAGCTGCTCGCCCAAGTCCACGCCTTACTAACTCAAACACACCGCTCCACTGGTGCTCCCCCTTGTGCCGTGACCTACCATAGGACCGGTACGCCATCTGGGCGTGTGGTTGGAGGCAGGAGGATACGCGTCAGCAGTAATGGAGGGCCATATACTGGACAACGTGACGAAGCGAATCGCCTCTCTCAGAGCCCACCCTACTATCTCACTGGCAGGGTTGTTCTTGCCAACTCTATGCTCCTATCCAAAGTCTGGTTGGAGCCCACGCCATCCCCTTCTCCCCAAGCTTCTTCAAATCCCTGTATGCTTTGCTACAAGGTTGGCTTTGGTCAGGCCGCCCTCCACCAGTACGGCTAGAGGTCATGTTTGGCCCTCATCATCATTTTGGCATGGGCCTACTTGACTTCAAAGCCCATGCCGCCAAGATCCTAGGCATCTGGATTGCGGCCGTCACTGCTCCTACACTCCCATACCAACACTGGTCCCGCGCGGCCCACTCCAACTTCTCCCGAGCCTTGGGCCTCAACAATCCATCAAACCCCCACTCCCTGATGAAATACCTTGCATCACACACATCAGCCACAGGTCCTCACGGGACAAAAACCCACTACAAACGAATCCTACTCTCCATGCGAAGCGCAGAGTGGAGAATTTGTATCAGTGGACATACAACCCAAAGAGGCCGCCCCTCTCCTCAGTTCACACAAGAGGTACAGGGGCTACCCATCCATGATGGCGTGATCCCCATTCGACCCCAAGTCCTCTCCAGGGTGGACTACCTGGACATGATGGACATCCCTTATTCCACTGAGACCCAAAAGACTATCTGGAAATACGCACACCATCCTCTGTTGCAGCCTCAAGTCTGTTCCCATGTGTGCGCTGCCTGAGGCGGTGTGTGTATCGTACATCTGAGCGCTCTAATGCTTTACACTCATCCTGTGTCGTGTGTGGCCAGTATGGAACGCTGTTTCACCGCCTGGAGAAGTGCCCCACCTCTAAAGTAATATGGCGTGAAGTCCAACGTCTGCTAGGCCAGGATCAAACACATCCCTTCAGTCTGTCAAGAGATATGTTTGCTTCATCAATGGCCTCCCCCTCCCACCCTCCCTTCGTGCTCTGGTGGTTGCAATCGCCATGTGGACTATCCACATGATTGTCTTGGATGCCATCGCCGGATCCATCCCCACCCTCCCTGAAGCTGTCCACAGATTCCAGTCTCATTTGGTGGATCACTTTCAAGCGTGGATGTTTGGATATCTCCCACCACGTCGCCGGCAGCTGGTCTCCTCCTGGTTCCCAGTCTGGTTCATCAAATCAGACCCCTTCCTCCACACGTGCTCAATAGTGGCTACGCCCCCTACACACGTTCCCTCCCCTTCCCATAAGTGGCATTCCCGCTGGCAACAAGAGATAGCATCGCTTCTCTGGGGTGCCTCACCTGGTACTGAGTTTTGTCTCGTCTGAGTCATATTTGGAAGTGTCCGTCCCATGGTCAGCCTTCCCCACAATAAATAAATAAGAATTTGGGGTACTAGTGTTACCCCAATTTGTGGAGTTCCACCAAAGATCAACCCAAGATTTTTGGCTTAAGTCATTTAATTTAGAAGCTGAATCACTATTACTACAACATTGAACTTGTAAAAATGTGACAGGATGAAGCTGTGCTAGCTGCTAGAGATCTATATTTATTTGAGGTGGTACAACCTGAGGATGATACTACACTAGTTAAAGGAAGAATGGGAAATAAAAAATAGGAAAGGAGGCATCATACTGCCAAAGACCCACTTTCATTATGTCCTTTCACTCTTGTGCTCTTAGGCTCATGCTGAATAGAGATCCCCAACCCCCTTCCCCATCCAATATGGCCGCTTAGGCTACCCATGATGTGCCATGTTGGGCATTTTATATTTTTTTATTTTTTTTATTATGTACTTATTTTCTTAAGGTTATATCTTGTTTTTTGGCACCATTCACATATAGAAATGTGTGGATGTCCTCTCTTGTGTTGGTCTCTACTAGTACTAAAAATTAAAAGGGTAAGAGGATATATCATAGTAAAACTCTTTATGTGGCATTATGTTAGGCCAGGAACTCCATGGCTTTCCTTTTTAATTGCTATATCAGTTCTTGGCATCAATGGGCAACATCAACACAGTCATATAATAAAATCATCCCCACCCAAAGTTAATCTAATGGGATCTAAATAGAGAGTCAGTGGCAATTGAGTTTATACTCTACCACTGGAGCACTCTTCCCTTAATTTTAATAATCTTGACTTGTTATAAAAAGAGTAGCAATCAGTCTACATAGATTGTATTACATCTCAAGGTAGTTTCAGAATATATAATTATACTTCTCTTTACCCATTAGTAAACTTGAAAAGTAAATAAACTTAAAAATATATAATTTATATCTATTTGAGGCAAGCTAACCTGGGGACGGTCAATACCATTATGAAAATGAAAATAAATTTTATTTGAAACCTAAATGGGGTCAACTCTATGAAAACAAGTTTTTCCCACTCCACCGGATCAGGGCTCAGATATTTCTGTTTACATCATGGGTGAGGTGTTTGTGTAATTAACCTACTAGCCATCAATAGGAACCTTTGGGTAGCAGTCCAATCAAAGAAGGGTGGTCAAATATATCCTTCAGGTTGGTAGTTGTTTGCCCTACCAAATAGCCTTCCACCCCCTCTGAAAATTAAATTAAGATGTAAAATAAAGTACACACTTGAAAACAAAAGATGAAAACTAAATTTTTATGGGTGAATTCTTAAATCTATATATTAATATGTGAAGAAAAAATGATTCAAGTTTTAACTTTAGGTAAAAAACTAAAGTACATGATATATGCCTTATGGCTGAAGGTTGTTAAAAACTTTTTTAACATTTTATCTACTGTTATGATAGGATACTATCATTGTGTTTTATCATTTAACTTTTAAAAGAATAATACCTGAGATGGTTAGATTACTTTGGTAATGGTTGGATTAGCCTAACTAAAACTGTGTATGACAGCAGTCAAGTAGCTGATAAATAGATTCAAATTTTTTAATTAATATTAAATTAGGTAGCATTTAATTGTGGTGGTTTAGGAAATCATCTTATAAATGAATCATTATAAATATATTTTTATTTCAACACCTATTCCTAGACTATTTACCAATCTCAGATAAACTTGACACAAATATTCTATAAATATATATAAAATTGTTCATTTGACTTGATTAGTCTAATGTTTCAGGTATAAGGTTAGCAGCTTTTACTTAGAGTTTTATTATTTAGCTGATTTAATTGGTCAACCTATACTAAATTTACTGATTGCCATCTACAATAATTCATTTTAGGTCTAGTTGATTTAATTGGTCAACATATGAAAAAACAATCCACACCCATAGTAATTTAGGCTCGTCAGTTATGATCTCATACTTGAACATACCCCCAGCCATAGGACATATATCATGTCAAAACTTTGTATCTCTATTTAAGCATATTGCGCACGTGGAGGAGTGTGAGATTTTGCATAGTTAAAGTTTATATGGATTAGGGGTGTAGAAATCTAAAATTTATATATGTTTTTATAAGAAAACAAAAAGATATTTATAAGAAGCGAAAATACTATCTCTATTTATTATTTCTCAAAAGTGTTTTTTGTCGGTGTGAAATATCTTCCCTAATACTGTATCAAAATTAATGTTTGATACGCCATTTTGAAGATTATTTTTCCCTCTAATGACGAAAAATAAATAAAATATTATTTTCATAATAAAATAAAAAGTTTTATATGTAACAAGTGAAACCCCTATATGTTTTCGATATATTATTTCTCAAATGTGTATTTTTATTGGTATGAAATATCTCTCTTAATACTGTATCAAAATTAATGTTTGATACACCATTTTGAAGATTATTTTTACCTCTAATGACAAAAAAAATAAGTAAATATCTTAAAATTAATATTTTCATTAAAAATTATATTTTAAAACTTATATTTTATAAAAATTTCATTTAAAAATTACATGTATAAAGTGTCATGGTGGTGCCGAAGTCTCTGAATAGAATAGAATAAACGTATAAATAACGTACAAACAACGTATAAATGTATAAACAACGTGTCAATCAAATTAAAACAAGTAAGTAATACATTTGCAAAAGCAGTGGAGCACTATTCTAACCTCGATAATATTGAGGTAGCAAGCGTTTGTTGTCATAATTTCTGAAAAAAGTAAATTTTCTTATAAAAATAGTAAGTTTTTTGCTAAAAAATTAGTAAATATACAAATAATGTGAATAATATTTTCATTTGAATTAGAAAAAATTTATTTTGAAATATACATCACACTATTTGTATGTTTACTAATTTTTTATTAATATTTTTTTACAACTTCAAAATTAGTTTTTTTATTTAAAAATTATATTTTATTTTTGTTATGTTAATACCAGTTTGCATCATTCGTTATTTGCAATAATCTATTTTTATTGATTAAGTACTATCCATAGGATAGTCGTATAAGGAATCATATTACCAGAAGTGATGCGAAGTATTCGCATGGGTCACCTAGTATGTTTTTAATGTTAATCAGTATATTGTTTTTTTTTAGTACTAGATGGTTTAATCAGTATATTGTTATGGGCTGAGGAGTTTGATATTCAGTTGATTCGATAGTTTAAATGGTCTTGCCAAGCGGTTGGTGGTTTTGGGTTGATTAATAAGCTTGATGGTTTCAGTAAACAGTTAGTAATTAGTTTTGGTAAGTGATTGGTGGTTTTGGTTGTTTAAATAAGGTTAGATTTTTTTATGAAGTGGTTGATGATTATTTGATTTGGTATATTCAATGGTTTTAGTTATTGGCAAGTGATCTGTGGTTTTGGTTGTTTCAATTTTGATAAGTTTAGTTTTACAAAGCAGTTGGTGATTGGTTGATTTATTATATTCAATGGTTTAGCTAAGCGGTTTAGTTGTTATCAATATGAATTATCTGATCTATTTAATAAAAATTTTTCACTGACTGACGTACTGACTGACATCTGAAACCTTCGAGTCTGATAGGTTCAATCTATTTGGGTGAGTGGGTGAGAATTGGCAAATCTTATCGAATTTGTTATTATCGAGCCTGATGGGTTCAATCTATTTAGGCGATTGGGTGAAGATTGACAAATATTGTTGAATATTTTACCAAATTGCTCACCTGAAACTAACCGAGTCTAATAAATTTAATCTATTTGGGTGAGTGGGGTGAGAATTGGCAAATAATATCGAATCTGAAACTATCGAGTATGATAGGTTTAATCTATTGAGGTGAGTGGGTGAGAATTGGCGAATATTATCTAATAATTCACCAAATTGCTCATCTGAAACTCGAAAAAAATTATTAGTTAAGTAGATTAAGTAGTTAGGATAATCAGCTCTGATCAGCCACAAGGGTAACAGCGAAGCTGTTAATCCGAGTGGCTTGAGAGTCGCACTGACAGCCTATAGGCTGTCAGTGTGAGCTTATCATCTGATAAACTTTAAATACTGTAGCGAAGCATGGGTATCTGGATGTTAGGTTTATATATATTTTAAAAACCTGCCTAATTTGGTTCACCTAATTAATAAAATACTTTTGGCAAGTTAAGTAGAAGTTGGTTTAGTAGTTTGGAAGATATATCACATACTCAATGATTTTAAGTATAAAGAGATGTTTCGGGTAGCAGTTTGGTGTTATTTGACTGATTCGATAGGTTTTTTTTGTTTGGCCGAGTGCTTATGGCTTTTGTTCGAATCAATAGGAACCAGTTTAGTTTTGAGGGGTGATTAGTTATTGGTTGATTTGATAAGTTCAGTTAGGTTTACCTGAGTGGTTGGTGGTTTTTGGTTGATTTGATTGAGCAATTAGATTTGGCTGAGTGGTTTTGTTTATCTATAATATAAAATCTAAATTAATAAATTTGAATATCTAAACTTCTATAGACACCTTAGCGAAGCACGGGTAAATCGGCTAGTAAACTATAAAAACCATAGCGAAGCACGGGTATCTGGATGCTAGTAAACTTAAATTGACAAGGAGCACAATACTATTTCATACTTTGTTAAGCTACCGTTATAAAAACTGATGCCACATATATAATCCAGATTATAAGCTAATGCATAAAAATAAAGGGCTAGTAGGATTAAAACTTAATTTACACAGCTTTTCCTTGTTGATTATCAGCAGAAATATAGGTTATGTACAAAAGTTACCAAATACTGATGATTTTTTTAGATTTAGTAATTTGGATTTATTTATATTTAAGAAGCTTCTAATAGATGGTTCGATCCAGATATGTGACGTCCATGATTAAACTATTCACCAATTTTTGACTAAGATAAAATTAAGAATTAAATAATGTATGGAAACAGAATACCTATCATCAACTATCAAATATTCCAAGCAAGATTTACTTTTAGTGTTTCATTTAGCTAGTAGTTATCATTTAGTCCCCAAAAGTATTAATTGAGTTATATTTTATTCCTTCAATACATTATTCCTTATAAAAAGTTACTGGTTAATCAGGAATAAATAAAATTCATAAGCAAAACTTTAGAAAATAAAACATTATTTTAGCTCCAATCAAGTTGAACATTATAACTTATCTGCACATCATAAACTGAATAAGCTATTACATATAGCTTCTTCAAATTTAATGTCATGGGAGCAGCTATCTTGATTACTAAATGGTAAACGCGGCTATAAGAACAATCTATTAAGGCATGCTTAAATTGGATATCAAAGTAACGATATAAGGTCTTCCGATTCTATTTGTTGTGTCAATGAAGTGGGTTTATTATCAATTGGTTGGCTTTGCAATTGGGTTCAATATGCTGGCGGAAGTCGACTTGTCATTGAGTCAATGCGGAGGAGTTGATATTCGTGAAATTACAATCAATTCAGTTCATCAGCTTTTCAGAGAATGGAAGCTTACTAGCCTCGAGCTGACCAATTGCTACTTGAAGAGAATCCATCACATGAATCCAGTGTTGAATGCAGTAGTTGAACTTAACCCTGATGCTAGATTGATTGCCAACCATCTTGACAAATGGTTCAATAAAACTGGTGAGTTTAAAGGACCACTGCACGGTGTACCAATCCTCGTTAAGGACAACATAGGAACTTATGACAAGATGAATACCACCGCTGGATCTTACGCTCTTCTTGGCGCAAAACCAAAGAGAGATGCTAATGTCATTAGCAAGTTAAGGAAGGCTGGGGCCATCATACTGGGAAAGACGAATTTATCTGAATTCGCTGGGTAAATTAAAACTTATAAGACTAATTGTTAGACTTCTGTCAACTGAAGTAGAAGTGGGTTGGAGTGCGAGAGGAGGGCAAACTATAAATCCATATCGATTGTTGGATTCGCCAAGGGGCTCGAGTTCAGGGTCAGCGGTGGCCGTTGCAGCTAATTTGGCCCTCGTATCTCTGGGAACTGAGACCCAAGGCTCTATTGTCAATCCAGCAAGTGCTGCCTCATTGGTTGGGAGTAAACCTAGTGTTGGTTTGGTATCAATGAGTGGCGTTGTCCCGGTTTCTCTTAGACAAGATTCAGTAAGTTATCATCAATTTACTAATTTTAGGTTGGGGTGCTTGCAAGGACTCTACAAGACAATCTTTTGGTCACGGCTCTAATTTCAGATAAACCAAAGACATTTGGTATGGATGAGTCCTTTAAGTTTAAGCCTTTGGACGCGAAAGTAATCAACAATTATGATCAATCTACTAATAATAGAATCTTCATGTTGGCTTTATCAAATTTCCTTATGTTAAAAATGCAGAGATTGATGTACAGATGACCATTTTAGAACATAAGATCAATAATCTAATTAAAGCTGGGTCAAATGTAACAGTTGTGACTCAAGGTCTCGATGAGATTTCTAATGAAAAAGGTACCTTACTGCATTTGATGTTGCTAATTTTAGTTTTATATATTCTATCCACTGAACTTAAATACTACTTAAACAAATATCTTCAGGAGGACACTTTACCCAATCAGCCCATCAAGACACTTGAAGATGTCATACAATTTAACAACAATAACTCACAACTATACACTACAGGCTTTGATCAGAATCTATTAACTTTCGCACAAAGTACTTTTGGAATTGATGACCCAATCCACCTCGGATACAGTATTCAAAATCAAATGATAGCTAGGAAATATACAGATACACCGATGGAAAAACATAACCTTGATGCTCTCATTGCATTATCCCATCCCGATTTATCATCCAATGTTTATGCTGACATACTTGGATATCCTATCATTACAGTTCCTCTTGGTATTTTAGAAGACGGATCACCTTTTGGTGCCAACATCTATTCAAAATGGGGACAAGAGTATGTAATTTATTCAATTGCTCGTGCTCTTGATCCAGAAACTTCTTCTCGTGAAACTCCTAGATTTTTAATATAAATTTACAAATAAATCTGATATATTATATCTATGATATTACTCAAACCCTTAACTTTACTACTAAACTAATACTTTCAAGCTTATAAAAATTATAAGTAACATTAGAATTATAATAATTATAAGATATAAATTTTATGTAAAGTAAAGAGAGTATATTTTTAGGGATTTATATTTATGATGGAACTTTATACAAATGATTTTTTGGGGTCTGCTCATTTAGTATTTTTAAATTTATTATATTAAATTATTGATATATCTAAAGATATTAATATGATAATTTCTTTTCTAGAGTATAATAGGCTTATCAGTACATCTATATAGATTCAATTATATATAAAATGTGAATTTTAGATACAAATGTAAGTAACGCTTTTTATTTTTGATTAAGATTACAGTATAGAATAAGTTCTTATTATCTCATTACTATTATTTGTGATTATTAGTTATATTAATAAGAGCTTTCACTCAATGATAGACATAGCTCGATTTGATATTCAAACTATTATTTTCTATTTTTATCTTCTTTATTGTATATAAACTACTAAAACCTTATTTGATAACATGTTTAGTTAAATTGTAAAATATCTTGCAATTTCATAAAGTTTAAACTTTGCCTTTACAAAGCGTGTTGGGATGTGAGATCATTAAATTCTAATTATTTTTAAATTTTACATTTGAAGTTATGCTAAGTTACTGATAATTTTCCATTATTGTAACATTTTTTAGCACAAGTGGTTCCCAACCCAAAAGGGGAAGCTGCCATGCATCTTTATTTGCAAATCGGCCAAACAAAGGGATTATTAGAAATAAAAAATTTCTAATATGGCACCTCTTTTAACAGCCTAGGAAGCTATATCAGAAGGGGAGGAAGATTTGGGGAAACTTTTGTCTGGCGCCCACTTTAGCTGGCAGACCATGGCAGACAGCATTGGGGTGGGAGCATCAGTGACATGGGGCATAAGGAGGTATAGTTGTGATTTCTTCATTTATGAGGCCAGCAGTATCCATCACCTCAGCGTATTGAGCAAGTTGATGCTCAGCAAAAGTGATGGGAGCTGGCATACAAGTAAATGACTTGATGCACCATCAGGTTTTGGGATAATTGGGGTTGAAAAGAGAAGTTTTTGCTGCATTGATGCAAGTGCAGCTTACACCAAAAGCAAGCTCCTCAATTTTGTACTTTGCATTTTCCTCAACATCATGAGGAAAATTGAGGATAGGAATACCCTCAACAAGGGGCTCCATTGCCCCATGGAGTTGCTGGCAGAGGAGGGTGTTGGCCAGGGCAGCTGCAGCTTCAACTGCCATTTTAGTAAAATTTTTGTAAATTGGAAAACTGTTTTGTGGGCAAAAATGGTAGGGCCACAATTTATGATGACCAATAAAAATCCCTTTGAAGTGAAATATGGATTGACATGGTACAGCCATTTGTCCTCATCAATCCAATTGAAAGCCTCAAATGGATTTGATTCAGCCAGCATTGGGCCAGCTACCAGAATTGAAGCAGTGGCAGGAGCTGATTGGCCACATGCTGAGGACCACAACAGCTCATCTGAAACTGGTTCAGCCATTGACTCAGGATGCCATAATCCAGTCAAATTTTGATTCAAATTTTTAAAATTTAAATTTTGATTGTCTGCCGCCTTTGAATCAGCACCAGATTGCTCTAAGGTTGGGGGCGGGTGGATTGAGCTCCATTCAAAAAAATTGGGGCAAAATGGCTGCAGGCCCAACACCTGAGGGATGAGCAGCAGAAGTGGTAGAAGTGGAAACTGTAGGGCACTTTCACTTTATATGGTCAAGCTCAAAGTATAAGGGGCAAATGGCATGGCCTTTTTAATGCGCAACCAGAACAGGTGATCAGGGGCAGATCTGATCACCATGGGGGAAATTGCAAGATGAGTATCACAATGAAATGGGCAGATCATCACAAAAGTGCAAGACCCTACCAGATGATCCACCCCATTTGGAACCACAAACTGTAAAATGGGGTCAGCACTATAACTGGCTAAACCCTTCATAAGCTCATGGCAGAGGCGTTCAGGGGAGAGATGGAGGGCAACCCAGAAAACTGGACCACCAAAGTGGTTTCATCAGGGAGCTAGGTTCAAACAGTGGGA
Organism: Massospora cicadina; assembly: GCA_022478985.1. Classification (NCBI taxonomy): domain Eukaryota; kingdom Fungi; phylum Entomophthoromycota; class Entomophthoromycetes; order Entomophthorales; family Entomophthoraceae; genus Massospora; species Massospora cicadina. Next base: position 16,802 of record JAKSZP010012131.1, on the reverse strand, counting down.
ATGGGATTTTTTTTGAAAAGTGATTTGCAGCTTGGCTGCTGCCACTGCATCAGCTTTTGAATGGAAGCCAAGACCAAAGTACCCCTTAAAGGGGCAGAAGTCAATAAAACTGGTTAGTTTAAAAACTTCTGTGGCCATCTCAATGATGGCCATGCTTGCATATGGAAAGAGATTCCCAAATTTGACCCAGAGGCTGAAATGCAAAGTGCTCAGTGGGAGCACCACCTGGGAGCTTGTGAGGTGGTGGGCCAAGTCCCAAGGGGGACATAATGCCCAGTAGCATTGGGAGAGCTAGCAGAGCCAGCCCAGGCATGCTTTAACGGTGGCCAAAAGATGCCAGATGGCAGTGCACAACCACCCCAAGCTGGGGCAGCAGGTGTTGATTGAATCAACTTTGGTAAGCTTTGGCTCAATTGAGCAGTTATTTTTTGTATTTTTAAAAAATAAATTTGGCTTCAATTTAGATATTTAAGCAAAAGAAAGTTTCCATTATTGTAACAACAATGGAGCAAAATGTTCTAACTCATTAAGGTTTTACTTATAAAGGTTAAATCTAAGTCCTTCTTTTCTTTGATTTAAAGGGTGGTTAGATCTAGTACTAAAAAAAGGGTGGTTAGCTGAGCGGGTAAAACTTCTTCCACCCCTAGTGCAGGTTTTGAATTTGAAACCTGTACTGGCTAGAAAACATTCTTGGTGCAGTATATGTCCCAAGGTCAACCCACCTCAAATAATTTTTTTCTTTTTCTTTTCTTTGATTTATTATTTTATGTACTAGATTATATTAAATCATATGTATTTATGAGTGAACATTCATGGGGTCATAATATGTTAAAAAGATGTACTGAAGTTGGGACCATCTAGTACTAAAAGAAAAAAAGGATGTATTAAATTTTTGCAATACCTTTTAATATAATAAGAAGACAGAGGCTATTTCATATTTAATATTCTTTTTATTTTTTTTTGTATTTATATATAATATTTCTGGATAAAAGTAATATGAAGTTAGGAAAAAAATATCAAACATAAAAATAATGAAGTATAAATTGAAAATGTAATACATATTTTTTATTAAACTTCTTAATAATCAACAAAATAGAAAATAGCATATCTAACATATACTTTTTTTCTAATTTTATTATATAAATTTATTATAAAATTAATGTTCAAATCTTAACATTTAGTAATTGACAAGTTTTTAAACCAACTAAAATTTGTTTTTAGTAATAAACAAGAATACAAAGTAAGGGGACCATCTAGTACTAAAAAAAGAATACAAAGTTATTATTGTAAAAAAATTAATAGTAGTATATTGCATTAAACTCTATATTGGTAATTATATAGAGATATTGGATAATAAGCACATTTATCAAAATTTAAGCAATAGCCTTATATTACATGGGAAATAAAACAAAAGTTATAATGTACTATAGAAGCTAGTTAAAAGGGATCATAGTATTTTAGTTGGATTATACTTTTTATTATAGATTTACTAAATTTAGTTCAAAAGATTTACAGAAATTAATAAATGATGATATTATTACATAAATTAGTACATCTAAGCTTATCTCTTAAGTCTTTAATATAATTTACTTTTTGTATCTTAGAGGGTTTTATATTAGAAATATTTCTAGGATATATTTATCTTTTGCTCATAATTTATATGAGCGTTAGGCAATAGATATCCAAATGGAGCTTTCACTCCAGGCAAAATCATTCTTCATACATTACAACTATCTTTATAAGTTGTGTTATAGCTCTTATATGTTAGAGGCTTCATATAACTATCATAAAGACATAAACTATTTGATCATGAGACTGATTTTTTAAAAAGCAATTTGAGAATTATTATTAAAAAGCTATAAAAATTAGCCTTGTTTTTTAAGATGAGCTCTAAAATACATATAGTATGAAACTACTAGACACTTAGTTCAAAAACTACTTCTTTCTAAAGTAAGAGTGGTAAGTAAGGTAAATTTTATTTAATACTTGGTTGACACAAATCAACGTATTCATTTATAGCATACTTTTTACCTAAAATTTACTCTTAATCTTACACACTAATAATAGTAATTCAAGCTGTCATACAAAGTGAATTAAACTTTATAGAAACAATATATGGTCAACCTTACAATTATAGGTATTGGATTGTTATTATGCCAACCATTAGTAGAATATAACAATTCTTAAATACTATTAATAATAAACACATAACACTTATATATAATTGTACACTTACTTAACTTGATAAGTTTATATTCCAATTTCTAAATGCCTAAAAGGTATTTTATTATAAGCACTAATCATATACATTTCTTAATAATAAATATCTGACAAATAAGATGTAAGTACTACTCATTATTGATTATCCTAAATGATAACATTTTAAAATATAGGTATATGTTCTCTATATAAAAAGCTGTTTATGAATTTTAGTTTATATATAGAATTTGTTAACAAGAATGATACCCCTATCTGAAATAAAGTAGAACACATACTCTTACTTTATAACCTTTTATCTAACTGAGGTAAACTGACCAGGGGACGGACAATACAAAACATAAAACTTAAAAATAAATCCTCACTTAATAAAATGAATAAACCACCCAAAATGAGAGGATGACACACAAAATACAAACACAACCAACCAGGTGGAACATCAGGAACCTCTTATCCCATCATGGAAGAAGGGGAGGGGGGATCAGGGGGCTCATCCTCAGCCTCTACTTCATCCCAAAGCAGGGCACAGGCTACAGCGGAGAGCAGGGGTGTCAGGGCATCAGTGGGATGTGGAGATAAATTTCTGATAATTAGGGTGGTAGGAATACAGCTGTTATACATAAGAGTTCTGACGTATTTGGCCAAAGCTGTTTCAGCTTTTGTGCATGTAGCAGGTAGCTTTATGAACGTGGCAATATTGATGCAGGTAATTTTTGCTTTGGAATTCTGCACTACCACTGACACATGCTGGATGGCATTGTTGGAATCTTTGTGAGCTTTGATCAACATATTTTTTTGACTCTTATTGGATTTGGAGGGAATAATGGGAGGATGTATTTCTCTTGTGAGCATTGTCAATGATTTGGTGGCAGCTTTGCAGAGAGGATGACAATTAGGTTTAGCCATTGCTTCAACAGCCAGATGATGGTTGCTGCGGAACATTTTGGCATTTTGCTGGGGGGCATATAAATGAGAGAGTAGCTCACCGTCATGGTTGATAAACACAAACTGCTAGATTTGTATATTACAGTCTTCAATTATATTCCCAGACTCATCATTTTCAGCCAAAAGATCCCAAGGATTTTGGTTGAATTGAATTGGTGAGTCAGCATATTTTTGAGGTTTGGTCTGTTCATTGGAGGATGCATGGAATTGAACAGGGGTCCAATCCTGTGCTCGATTGGATGGAGAATTTGTGGCACTGGGGTGAGGAGGAGGCTGATTGGTGGCTGTTGGCACAACTGCAGCAACAGGCTTTGGGGGATGGGGAGGTAGGATTATACCCATAACAAAGCTGATGTGGGGTGGGCAGCATATTGGAAGCCAGCGGATGAAAAATCAGAGCCATTGGAAGCAGCTAGATATGGGCACTTGCATTTTGAGTGGTCTAACTCAAAACAGGATGGACAGATCATCCATCCGCCCTTGACATGGTACCAGAATGGATGGTCAGGGGAAGAGGGGATAACAGCATGAGGGGGAATTAACAGGGAAATTTTATTTGATTTAGGGCTGATTGTGGCATATGCCTGAGGCCCAGTGAGGCGTGTGGCCTCATTTGGGACCACAAATTGCAAGATGAGGTTTGAAGCCATAGGCTGCCAAACCTTCCATAAGCTCCTGGTGGAGCACCCCAGGGGGAAGGTGGGTGGGCAAACCAGCTAACTGAACCATCAAAGTGGTATCCGCTGGGAACTGGGTCCAAATTGTCTGGAGAGGGTTACCCTGGAAAACCAGGGGCACAGTTGCCACAGTGGTAGCGTCAGCTTTACAGAATAAGCTGAGATCAAAGCACCCCTTTTAAGGGGTGGAAGTCAATAAAACTTGTGGGATGCATCACCTCCTGAGCCATTTCGATAATGGCTTGGTTGTGGTAGGGGAAAAATTTCCCATAGTCAACCCTAAGGCTGAAATGCATGTTGCTCTGGGGGAGCACCAGGGGGCAATGAGGCACCATTTGGATTTGAGCAAGATGGGCGTCAAGATCCTTGGGAGGAATGAATCATCCCAGGGGCTTGGTATGACTGGGCAAGCCAGTCTGAGAACATTTTCCTTTCAGATGGAAAATTGCGGCGGGAGTTTTGCCACTGCCCCACACTGGGGCAGCTGAAGGTGAATCTGAGGACATCAGAGCGAAACTATAGCAGGAAATTAAGATTTACCTTTTTCCAAATAATTTTCTTGGAAAGTTTTGCCAAGCAGAAAGACTTTTTCAGTATCTAACCTACTACCTCAGATTATAGATTTGTTACATATTAATTCAGAGTTGTAAAAGCTTGGTGTATAGTTACTTTAGATCAGCTATGTGTCTTGCTATAATATCTTAAAGTAGGTGTGATAATAATAACAACTTTCAGACTAAGTGTTTGTTTATGAGATCTATGTCAATGTGGTTAAGATCTGTTGAAATCATGGCATGGGTAAGTGCTCACAGGTGCTACTTGCACAAGATCTTAACAGTATATCAGTTGCAGAAGTATTAAAGCTCGTTACAGCTGTTTAAAATTAAATAAGTTAATATTATAAACCTTAAAGAGAATTTAAGTTTTCAGATAATTTTATTAGTATGAAAACCGGGGATCAGCAAGAAAAACCCCTTATTAAGTTGTTGCCTCTTAGTATTTATGCTACTTTAAGGCTAATAGTGAGGGTTGAGGGAATTCAGATTAAGCAGAGGGTACCTTGCATTTGGCTAAATGACAATTTAGCCTATCAACGCTCTTGAGACCCTTATCATCTTGGTAAAGCTTAATTTAGATGTTGGATCAACCTTTGGGATGATGTAATCATGAGGGAGCATATTAATGTAATCCCAACAATCAGCCATTTGGTACATTATTTTTATTTTAGCTGATTACCAGATTTCTAAAGGACAATTGGTTGATAAGATATTTTAATTTACTGAATCCCTTTCATGTATATATAAGGGGGTTGTTTTCCCTTAGAAAGTTGTGTTAAATTTAAGCTGAATGCAGTTGGACTTCCATATCAGTTGCCCTATTTTGTCAGGGGTTATAAGTAAAACCCTCATCTAAGGTGGGTTATCAACCAGAATAGGAGGAGTAAAATCATTACTTCAGTAGAAATGATTCTCTCAAAAATCAGGCGCAGAATTTTTAGTAAAATCTAAAATTCAGCACTGAGGCATTCTTACTACCTAGTCATTCATCTAATCGTCTGACAAGTTCTAAGGCATTTTAGTTATCCATCTTTTAAGATAGACAAAAATTGAGTGCTCAGCAATATATATATCTACTTATAGGTTCTAATAGACTTAATTTGATTTTTTTCTTTAAAATTTTTTTAACTTAAGTTCAAGCCATACTGTGAAAGAAGGTATTATGTTACTTTTCTAGTCAAATATAAATTTTCCCATACAAAAATATTTTAGATTAAATATGACATGGTACTTTAATCATATACTTCTATTGTATCTCCTGTAACCTTTTATCTTGCTACCTTAGCAACTAAAACTTCTATAAAACATAATACATAAATTATAAGTGATAATATATCCTCATACTGAAATTTTTTTGTGTAAGAATATTGAAGCAACCATGAGGGTGTATGGGGATGTAAGGAGAGTGTCAATAACTCCTCTAGGCTAGAGAGGTTATGTGGGATCTAAGCCTGTATTGCCAGGGGAATTTTCCACAAAACATATAATAAAAAATAAACCTCTGACATTTCCAACAAATAGATGGCTAAATCACAGGTCAAAATAACTGAAAAGATTCATAATTGGATCATGAAGATGACAACTTTGTTAGAAGCCAAGATGGATTTTATTCTCAAAAGTAAATAGCGCTCTAGGCCCTTGAAGCACTGATTGAAAGTGGTCCAGATTCCTATTGATGTTAACTGGAACTATTTTAAAATATGATAGTATAAAGTAAACTATTCTAGTGAATATTCTCTTGAGGAGATCACCAGGTAGGATGGACTAAAAGTTCATCAGATAAACATATTAATAAAATTTTTCTTAAAATAAATTAGATCAACGATGAAGCTGATATGTAAAAAATAAGTATAAAGGAAATCAAGGGGATGACATAGTCTTTTCATTGCAGAACTGTTAACTTTTGACAGTTTTGGTTGAATCTTTTTAGTTGGTTGCACAGGTTAAAACCTACTGAGCAGTGGATGAGTGATATGATGATTGCTGATCCTTGATAAATAACAATAATGTATTAATAATAAGGAGCCATCTCCCTGCCAGAAACTAGTTTATTTAATATATATAAATAGTGGACTACTTCTGCTAAACCCCTTTTCTTCCTTCTTCTTTCAAACGACCTCCTCTTCTCATTCTCACGCTCAACTCTTAATCCTCGGTATTCTTAGTCAGTTCCAACCCTTCAACTTAGTAATTCTCTATTCACTACAAATTTAGGGGTTTTGTTCTATCATCAAGGCTTCTGGCAAAATTCCCTCAATTCGCAAAACTATTAGTCCTTCAATTGATTCACTTGACTCATAAAATACAATCTTTCAGATATATAGCTTATCATCAAGTAATATTAATTTCTTGACATTACCCCATCTTGACTGGACAATAAGCTCATAATGCTTGTATACACAAAAGAACTTTGCATGAACTAATTTGATAAACCGACCAACTGAGGGTTTCTTAATGGTGTAGGCATTGATACCAGTCTTCTCATTTTATTTCAAACGGCCTAAAACAGAATATTGAGCTTGGTTTTCCTTCCAATCCATGTTGGTCGTGGAACAAGACATGATATCCTACAACAAACTGTGGGAGTCCACTACATCTACTTTTATCAACTGCCTGATCATGAATATTCTTGGCTAAGCTGATAGAATAAGCTTCAGTTTGCAATTTTATCAGTGTGTCCATTAGGTTGGTCAGATAATTCTGCGGTTCTATCCGCCAGCATCCTCCACAAAGGAGTTAAGCTAAGAAGGCAAATCCAGATGTCTACCATAAAGCAATAAAAAAGGACTCTTTCCTGTTGACAAGTGGTAGCTGATACCATAGACAAAGATGACGGTGGATAGGAGGGTACTCCATTCAGAGAGGTGAGCCTTTCCAAGCTTCCAAGAGAATGTTTAACAATGTTCCATTGGCCCATTCCACCATTCCATTAGATTCAGGATGGTAGTGTGTAGTAAAGACCCCACTGATTGCCATCAGTCTGTTTAACTTGGGCAGGATGTGTGACGTGAAATTGGTCCCATTGTCCATAAGAATAAACTGTGGATAGCCAAATCACTTTATAACACACTCCATGATAAACTTGGAAGTGGTGACATCCCCTAAATCATTGATCACTTTGGCTTCCACCCATATTTTCAAATGATCAAATGCTACTATTATATACTTAGATTGGTTTGTGCCAGTCGGAAAAGGCCCCACCACATCAAGAGAAACAGTTTGTCATGAAAAACGGGGCTTAACCAGATGGTAGGTGGGCTTCCTTTGGAATGGTTTCTCCACTTGGCACTGGTGACAACAAGCAACAGTTTTGAGCACGTAATAGTGCATACTCTCCCAATAGTAGTGGGATCACAAGAACTTCAGCATATCGCATCCCTCCATGACTTACCGCTCTATGGGCATCCATAATAACTGTTGGTCTAGAGGAAGGTTTTGGGAAACTCAACATCAATTCTCCATTCTGCTTATACAGTTCCCAATAATGCAAGAAGGTATCCTGTCTAAGCCCATCAAGCACTTTGATCACCTGTGGTGGCTCATCATGGTAATTTGTCCACAATCATCTAATTGCACATTATGGCAGCCAAATCCGCTGTGATGGTGACCATTGGTAACCACAAGAGACAGTCCGCATTCTGATGTTTTGCCACTGGCTGGTGTACTATTTCAAAGACATATGCTTGGAGCTTCAATGCCCATTGCATGAGCTGCCCTTCCAGTTCCCAAAGATTCTTCAGCCAAACAAGGATGCATGATTGGTTACCATTTTGGATTTCACCCCGTGGAGGTATACCAAGAACTGTTTATAAGCATATATCACTGACAAACACTCTCACTCAGTCATGGTATAATTATGTTCATGACAATTCAGGCTTCAGCTGCAAAATGTGACAGGGTGCTCCTCACCTTCATCATCCATTTTGGATAGCACTGCCCCTATGGCGGAAAGGTAAGAATCCGTTTGTACAATACATTATTTATTAAAATTAGGGTATTTCAAAACAGGCGCGCTAGCCAACACAGTCCACAGGACATCAAAAGCATTCTGACATCATTTGTACAGTCAAAGGTGGCGATCCTTTTTAAAAAAACTCAAATTGTGGTACCCCAATACAGCTAAAGTTAGGAATGAACTGTTGGTAGTAACCTATCATCCCCAAAAACACTTGGATATCTCGCTTATTGCCTGGCCAAGTCATCTTACATATAGCTTCCACTTTTACTGGCTGCAGTTTAAGCCCTGTTGGGTCCAACATGAATCCAAGATGTTCCAATTGCTCCTAGAAAAAATGGCACTTTCGAGGTTTAATATTGATGTAGCATCAGCAAATCAGTGGAACACTTGTTCTAAGTGGTCAAGATGCTCTTTGAACATCTGGGAGAAAATGTTGATATCACTGAGGTAGACTAGAATGCAGGACAGCTTCAGGTTACCCAAGATCATGTCCATAGCGCGCTGGAACAAATCCAGGGCGTTACATAACCCTTGGGCATATGCGTGGGTTGGAACAACCCCTTTGAGTTGATTATAGCGCATTTTTCCTGTTCTGCCACTGGTAATTCAATCTGCCAGTACCCTGATATCAAGTCCATGGCAGAGAAGTAGTTATCGCCTCCCAACCAATCTAAAGCATCATCAATTCATGAGGGAGGATAGGAGTCTTCTTTGTGATGCTATTAAACTTCCAGTAGTTGATGACCACCCAGTTTGTGCCATCTTTTTTCTTAACAATTAGCACTGGCTTTGTCCACAGACTCTATGACGGCTCTAACATCCCCTAATTAATCAATTTATCTACCTCATTAGAGACTACTTACTCTGCAGCCTTGGAGCACTGGATGGGCCATGACCAAATGTGAGGTGGTCTCCCATGTCTAGCCAATGCACCTCCCCACGTGTGCATCCCAAATCACTGTCATCAAAAGCAAAATTATCACGGTTTTTCAATCAGGGCCATCGCTCTATCTTTCTGTTCCTCTGACAGCCCAGTCAGAGCTTCCTGTAGAACCACTGTCATTACACTGAATGAGGTTTTTACAGGTAGGCCAAGGTCCTCCAAAGACCCAAATTATGAATATGACGGACTTCATCAATAGGAGTCAGATGTGATTAATCCACCAATCGGTGCTTTTTGACCGTCATAGACTCCTTCTGTAGGTTTTCTAGAAATACCTTCCCTTCCCCATGCCCCAGTAACAGTAGCCCCGGAGCCACGTGGGGTTTAAGCCATGATTGCTTGTAGAGCCCCAAATTTTCCCATATACCCTTCAGGGACGTCTATTTTGAGCTCTGTCCCTATTATCCTGATGCCCAGAAGGTATTCTTAAAGCACTTGTTTCCCATTGCGGAATACCTTTGTACTCATAAGTCTGACTGGGAAAGGCTCTGGTCCTCCGCTTCATCTGATGATATTTAACAGGAATCAGCCTGTCATAGTATGCAAGATTAAATTTAACTGGAGCGGATTAAGTACTTTGGGACTCCACTGGAGATAAAATAGATGGGGATCCGTTGTCACAAAATATTAAATGTTTCTTACACCATATTGACCACTTCTCTGAATTGCCGCATGAACGCAGACCCAATCAACATGTTGTAATTATTATTAGGCAGAACCACTGCCAGAGCAGATGCATTAACTAAACTAAACATCTGAGGCAATACGCTGTAAGCGCCCTCTGACACAGTGCTCTGTGCCCCACAGTTTCATACACTACTTGGCGTTCTACATCAGGTTTTAGTAGAAGTTTAGCCACAATCTTGGTGGATATAAAATTGACGGGAGTTCCAGTATCTATAATTGTCTGGATTTTTGTATTTTGTATAAATATATCACAATATGTACTCTCCAAATAAGAGGAATTATTGGCGTTTAATACATGATCATCTAAGGGTTTTGATTATCCAGAAAAGAGATAATACTGGTGCTGACATGAGGATACTCCTGGGCAATTTTCACTACTGGAATTGCCACGTTCACCCCCTCTAGGGTTGCAAAATTTGTTGAGGGTCTGACTTTGACTATACCATTCCATTCATGGGTCTGCCAGGCGTATGGCTTTTGCGCATCTTGGCAGAACTCTGAGTCTGCATTATTATGTTCTATCCCTCAGTTTGAGACTAAGATATAATAGGAAATTTGTTGATATAATAAATCGTCAGGGTGAGTATAGAGACCAACACAAATTGACTCAAGGGAATCATCAGGGACAAATAGGTTTGAATTTTTGGAATTAGAGCATCCCTTCTCTGCTCCACTTTACCTTTTCATGTTTGATTGAGGCAACCAGTACTGCATAAACATTCAGTTTTCCCAGACATATAGCCGCATAATGTCCTCTTTGGCCGAATGAGAAACAAGCATTTGTAAACAGCTCTTGTCTGTATTGCACCCACAGGTCTGGGTCATAAATTATATAATGGCTTGTAATTTGGCCAAGGATAAGCTGGTTAAGATAATGGGGACGGAAAGTACCAAGCAGAGCGTTAGTGGGTGTGGATTAAATAACAGATTATACCCAAGTCGTTGGTGTCCATTTCCCAATAAGGATTCAGTAGCAGTTGCAGGGGCTTTCATTTCCACATTGGGAGCACTAAAACTTATAGATAGATGGTATAAACAAATGACAATTTTTCATAGCTTTAAGTCATCTTGGAGAATGTGAGTCATAGCATTATACAGTTCTTATTATGGCCTAACAACCGCTGTCATCACTATGCCCACCTCCTCATTAGTTAAGATATTTTCTCTCACAAACACGTGAGCCTCAGCTGTGAACTTCTCTTTAAACTCCACCAAGAACTTGTTATTTTAAAACTGTATTGTCAAAAACTTTGCCTTGCGCTGTGCCATTTTCGCCACACCCTTAAACAGGTGGAACACGGTCTCCTTCACCTCTTGATATGTATGGTACTACTTTTAAGGTAACATGTGGCCTGGTTGGCGCTCTTGACATTTGTGGAAGATAATAGCAATTTTGCTTTCCGCTGATTGGAAGCCACTTATACTGCAAATTTGAACCGCTTGGAAAACCTGGATATGCTTCTAACATTATTAAACGGGGGCAGCATGTCATTGTAAACCCCTCCTCTTAAGCGCTACTAATTCATTTACGCTCAGCACAGTATAGCCGCTCTGTAGTGTCACTCAAGTGGTCAGCAAGTTGGCTGGTTTGGCAACCCACCAGGTGCAGTGGTGAAAGATCTTGTCAAGCTGATCCGTTATACCCTTATTCTCTTAAAAAAGCTTTTCTTGAGCCTGGAGTAGTGTATTCAAGGCAAGTTTCAGTTACATGTATTGAGATAACTCAATAAGATGGGGTAGTACACTGTCAAGGAACGGTTGCACTATTGCTTGGGAAATATGAACTATGGAAATAAGTTGATTAATGGGCCCCAAGTAGTGAGCACCACTGTTAACTTTGGCGGTTTTGGTTGAATCCGCTGTGCAGGTTGCACAGGTTAAAACCTACTGAGCAACGGATAAGTGATATGATGATTGCTGATCCTTAATACATAAAAACAAAGTATTAATAATAAGGAGTTATCGCCCTGCTGGAAACTAATATTATTTTATATATAAATAGTGGACTACTTCTGCTAAACCCCTTTTCTTCCTTCTTCTTTCAAAAGACCTCCTCTTCTCATTCTCAAGCTCAACTCTTAATCCCTGGTATTCTAAGTCAGTTTCAAACCTTCAACTTAGCAATTCTCTATTCACTACAAATTTGGGGTTGTTCTATCATCAATGCTTCAGCAGAATTTACTTAATTTTCCAAACTATTAGTCCTTTGATTGATTTACTCAACTCAAAAAATACAATCCCCTGAATATATGGCTTATTATCTAGTCATATCAACTTCTTGACAAGCACCAAGTCTTTTTAGCTAAATAATTAGACTTTAATAAATAACAGTACTATAACTTGAGTATGATTGATTTAAGTTTTATCCTAAGGTATATTGCGCCTAATCTAGTTGTTAATTATTGGCGTAGAGTCTTGATTCTGCCGAATTGGTTTGCACAGGGTATTATCCACTGGGCAACCAAATCAGATGATATGAAGATCGCCAATTCTTAATAAACTAATAAACTTTTACATGGAGCTATTGCCCCTTATTTTGACCTATATTATTTTTACTTAATATGCAGACTTACATGCAACAACCCAATTTCCTCATGAAGTCCTCCTTCCAATCCTCCATATAAATTTTTATATCTCAGTTCCCCAGGCCAGATGCATCCTCAGCTTGGTGACTTCTATTAAATTTCCTCCTTTATTTAAAACTCTCACTTATATTGAATCTTGGCGTAGTTCCCCCATTCTCGCTGATTGGTTGACATAACAATTGACTATTATTCAAATACCTCTTATCATCAATCTCAATACTCATCCCAATTCCCCCTCTGATCCGCCATATGGTTAGCGTATTGTCCAGTCATATCAACTTCCTGACGTTACCCCCCCCCTTTGACTGTACAATACGCTCTCATTGTTTGTAGGCTTAAAGGAACTTTTCGTGAACTTGGTTAATGATTCAACCCCCCATGGGTTCCTTGATGGTATAGACATCCATGACACTCTTCTCAATTATCTCAAACAGACCGATCCAGATGCTAGAGAGCTTGTTTTTCATCCCAAAACTGTGCTGATCATGAAATAAAACATGACCCCTACAGCAAACAGCAGAATTCTGCTTCATTTCTTCTGATTGGCTGCTTGATTGTAAATCTTATTAGCCAAACTGGTAGAGTAAGTTTCCGTTTGCAGCTTGATCAACTTATTATAAGAGTCCTCAAGTAGCGCTGGGGAACCACGCCACCAGTGTCCTCTACACATGAATAAAGCAAGGAAGTTAGAGCTGGATGTCAACCATACAGCAGTTGAAACGGGCTCTTACCAGTGGATAAATGATAGCTGGTACTATATGCAAACACAGCTGTAGGTAGAAGGGCACTCCATTCCAACGGCTGATCCTTCACCAATTTATGGAGTATGTTCACTAGGGTTCCGTTGACCCGCTCCTCCATTACATTTGATTCTGGATGATATAGGGTGATCAAAACCCCACGGATCGCCATCAACTCATTCAACTTCAGCAGAATGTGAGAAGTGAAATTGGTTCCATTATCCATTAAAATATATTGTGGGCAGCTGTGTTGCTGTATAACACACTCCATAATAAACTTGGCAGTAGTAACCGCGCCCAGATTGTTGATGGCCCTGGCCTCTACCCATCGAGTCAGATGATCTATGGTGACAATAACATACTTGGATCAATTGGCACTAGTTGGCAGAGTTTCCACTACATCAATGGAAACGGTGTGCCAGGCGAACTGGGGTTTAATCAGCTGGTAGGTGGTTTTCTTGTGGAATGGGTTTTACACTTGACACTGATGGTAACAACAAACCGTTTCCAATACATCATAATGCATGCTCTCCCAGTAGTATTGGGGTTGCAAAATCTCTAGTGTTTTCCACAATCCTCTGTGACCTACAGCCCAACGAGCATCCATAATAATCGCAAGTCTTGCCAAAGGTTTAAGGAAACTCAACGTTGTGTCGCCAATCCGCTTATATAGTTATCCTCCACGTAGGAAAGTATCCGCCCTAAGTTCATCTAATACCTTGATCACATGCGGTGGCTCATCCTGTTATTTGTTTACCACCATCTTCCCATACATTATGTCAGCTTATTCCGCTGTGATAGCGACCGTTGTCAGCCTATAAATGCAATCCACATTTTGGTGTTTTGCTCCCAGACGGTGTACAATCTCAAAATCATATGCTTGAAGCTTCATTTCCCAACGTGCGAGTTGCCCTTCCAGTTCATGCAGATTATGCAACCAATGCAAGAAAGCATGGTCTGTTACTACTTGGAATTGTATCATGCAGATATACCTAGAACTGTTTGTAAGCGTAAATCACCGCTAAACTAATCTCTCTTAGTAATGGTGTATTTTCATTCAGGGCCAGTTAAACTGCGGCTGCAATATGCAAAGGGGTGCTCCACACCATCATCGTCTTTTTGGGATAACACAGCCCTACAGCGAAAAGGGAAGCATCCATTTGAACTATGAACTGTTTGTCAAAGTTGGGATATTGTAATATGGGTGCACTTGCTAATGTGGTGCGCAACACGCTGAAAGCGTTCTGGCATTGTTCCGTCCAATCAAAAGAAGCGTTTATTTCAACAACTCAAAAAGTGGGGCCCCAATACAACTGAAATTGGGAATGAACTGGAGGTAGTTCCCAACCATTCCTAGAAACACTTGAATGTCCCACTTACTACCTGGGCGAGTCATCTTGCTTATTGCTTCCACTTTAGCCAGCTGAATTTAAGCACATTTGAATCCATGACGAACCCAAGGTGTTCCAATTGTTCTTTATAGGAATGTCACTTCTGAGGCTTTATTTTGATATTAGTGGCAGTGAGGCAACGAAACACTTGTTCCAAATGGGTGAGGTGTTCAGTAAACGTCTGTGAGAACATATTGATATCATCAAGATAAATTAAAACACAGGACAACTTTAGATCACCTAAACCGTATCCATGGCACGCTGGAATGTAGCTGGGGCGTTACACAACCCTTGTGGCATGTGAGTTAGCTGGATTAATCCCTTTGAAGTTATGATAGCGCATTTTTCCCATTCCACTAATGGCAATTTGATCTTCCAATACCCCCAGATCAGATCCATGGCAGAGAAATAATATGCTTCTTCCAATCAGTCCAACGCGTCATCAATCCATGGAAGAGGGTAAGAATCCTTCTTCGTTATGTTATTGAATTTACAATAATTGATCACCACTCAGTTTGAGCCATCCTTTTTCTTTACAATGAGCACAGGTGATGCCCACAGACTGTTTGACAGCTCTAGCATCCCCTGCATGATAAGTTTGTCCACATTGTTGGAAACAACCTCCTCCACTGCTTTGGAACATCTAATAGGTCACAATCAAATGGGAGGGTGATCCCCTGTATCTATCCAATGTACCACCCCTTGAGCGCACCCCAAATCATGATTGTCTTGTGTGAAAATATCTCGGTACTTTTCTAATAACGCCATAGCCTGTTCTTGTTGTTCCGCCAATAATCCAGTAAGCGCTTCTCATGTAACCATGGTCAATACACCAAGCGGAGAGCTTGTCAGCAGTCTGAGATCCTCCCAGGAGTTGAAAACTACTAATACAGCGGACTTCCTTTATAGGAACAGAGTGTAAGTAAGACACCACTTGGCGCTGCTGGATTAATATTGTCTCCTTCTGTAAATTCGCTAGCAGCACTTTCACTTCTCCATTCCCAGGTAGCAGAAACCCTGGAGCCACATGTGGTTCAAGCCAAGAGTGCTGGTGAGGAGCCATTATTTCTCCATAAAGCCCTTTAGGGACATCAATTTTAAGCTCAGTCTCTACTATGCATTGGTGTCCAGATGGTAGGCTCAAATTGCTTGCTGCCCAAAGCGGAATACCTTTGTACTCATAAATTTGGTTGGGGAGGACCCTGGTCCACCGCTTCAGTCATCAATAACACAAAGGAATTACTCCATTACTGTACGCTAGATTGATTTGACTAGAGCGGAACAGTTCTGTTGGGATTCCACAAGAGGTAAAATAAATGAGATCTGTTGTCCTAAAATATTAAGAGTTTCCTCCGCCATATAATCACAACACCAAATCTCCTCATAAATGCTGCACCAATTAGCATTTCATACTTGTTGTTTGGCAGAGCCACCGCTGGAGCAGAAGCCCGGAATGACCCAAATCATAAGGGCAATGCACTATATAACCCTTCAGACACAGTTCTATGCATTCCTGAGGTTCTGTATACTACTTGATGGTCCACATCTGGTTTGAGCAGAAGCTTAGCCACCAACCGGGTGGAGACTATGTTCACTGGGGCTCCTGTGTCAATGATAGCACAGATTTTTGTGTTTTGAACGAAATGTCACAATAAGTACATTCCAAATAAGAGGAACCATTAGTGTTTATTGCATGTACGTCCAAGGGCTTAATGTTACTTAATAAAGAGAAGATGCTCTAGCTGACCTGAGGATACTCATTGATGATTTTTTTCACTGAAATGGCTATGTGGACTCCTACCAAAGAAGTAGCAGCTGTCAAGGAATCCTCAATACTTGTGCCGGTTTGTAAGATCTGCCATGCATATGGCTTCAGCGCGTCCTGGCGGAACTCAGGGCATGAGGGTAAATTTATACTTTTGGAAATGGAAGCAGGAGTATCTGATGGAAGCTGCTGGTATAACAAATTATCCAATTGAGGTTCAAATTCTTCCCAATTAGAAGCCGGGGAATTGTTAGTGACGAGTGGATTAGACATAGTGGAGGTAGAGAGTTCCATCTCTACTACGCCTAAACTTTTCCCTGCTGGGTTTCCTCAGTTG